>JAVCKZ010041892.1:0-19084 GCA_034780755.1 Lepetodrilus elevatus | reverse complement strand
CTCTCTTAGCAATGTATTAGCTATCGGCAAAGAGAGTGCTATGGTCCCTTAGCGGTTAGGAGAGCTTCGAGAAACGATACCCTGGATTTCATGATGATCTGGTTATTGTGGGAGGAAAACCCGTTAAAAAACAAGTCGACAAATACCCAAAAGTTGGCTGGGTCGGCTTCACCCAGCTAAGGGTACACTATCGTACTTGTGGCAAATCTGTTCTCCAGGCAAGAATGTACACGTGGAATAAAACTCGGGAAAAGCTTCAACTATCTGGAATTGTTGCAGCACATTGTGCAACATTGCAAGACATTGTGCAGCAAATGAGCAGTAGACATGCTGGTTTGTTTTCTGCAGTGGTTACTGGTAAATGGGAATGGTATGGCATCTGGATGTAACCTTTATGAATGTATACACCGCGGTTAGAAGTGGAAATCATTACACGTGTTTCACGAGACCAAGGTTCGAACAAATGGCCAGCCAATCATCGGCCGATCAACACCAGCTGCCGTGGAACAATAAACAACCGAGTTATGAGCAGAAATCTCTGATTTAGCATCAGAAACACGGGGACTACTTTTTGTTCTCAAGGACAAAGTCATGATTATCAGTCTCTGCGATTGGTCAGTGAAAAAATAGTGCATGGAAGATCATGTGGGTCTGATCAGAAAGTTTTATCAGTGTCCTCACGTGAACTCGGTAGAATGGGTAATGCACCGGGAATCATGTAAGAAACCTGAAGATGGAAATAACAAGAAACATTTGTCTTTCTTTAACATGTACACTACCTGAGTCTTCATGGAATCGTAGTATTAACTGCCTCATGAGGTTCAATCTAAGTTCAATGACAAAGAAATAAATCTGATACTTGATTTTGATCGATCCTTGAATTTGTTAAGTAAAATTAACACAATACTTTATAATTCATGTTAATTATACTGGAATTTTCATCTGATATGGTAAAATGGTATATGCCTTGACATTTTGAAAAAAAGTTTATTATTTTAAATAATTGACTGGGAAACCTTCATACAGTAGTATCCATTGAGTACTACTGCAGGCCTGAATAAGTATGTGTCAAGACCCAATCCAAATCTTCCTTAACCCTCTCCATGCTGAAGGCAACTGGAGATGTCCTAAATAGCAATGTATGTGCCTAATCCAGCACGGAGAGGGTTAAAGTAAAAAATAATAATATTAATATTAATTCCACAAAAGAATATCTTGTGGGCAAATTTCACAAAATGATTGTACCGTTATAATCATCGTAAATCAGTACGTAACAATCACGACTAATAGGATTGTGTAACTAAAATGCTTCGTGAAATTGGACCCGTCTGCGATGTTTCATCGTGTTTTCGCCATGTGCTACCAGTACCACGAAACACGCCTAGCATTTGAAATATTTTCAGAAATACAACCCGATGTTTTCAGCGATATCAGTCAAAGACTTATGGTTGCAGTCCAAATAAGTGAACTGGTTTTGATCATGCGCTAAAAACAGCATGTATTACGCATGTCGTCAAATTGCAGAGCGATGGCCGCCACATTCTGACGACGGCTATTTCCTACGAGATTCTTAAATCTCCGCGACGCAGGAAATGCTTGCAAACATGCAACCAACACAACAATAGAGGAAAGCTTACTGGTTTTTTTAGCACTGATATTTGATATGGGTGGCCAGGGCAATTTTGAAATCGTAGAATTTTGAAAATATAGTTAAAAAAACCATCATAAAATAATATAAATGGATATCAAGGAAGTATTTAATCGTCCTTGATATTTCGTTTTGTTTGAATAATTATCCATACAACATTTTAAACAATACTTATTGGAAAAACTTCCGGGATTCACGAACTTAATGGCTATCTGAACATGTCTCTTGTAAAACAACTATATCAGAATACTATAATACTATAATCTGCAGTTACTCTCTGAATGAGTGCAATTTGGTCACTAACCTTGAAAGTTCACATTACTATGGCATTGAGCAAACCAAGACAATGAAACCATAACGATACTCAATCTCTAGTATTCCGAAGAACAATAATTACGGAAAGGACAATGAAAAAAATAAGTCCATCCTGTCGCCCATAACTAAAAATACAAAGATGAAAATTGTACTATTCCTGGAGGAACTGTCTGGAATAGTTTTAAAACGGGTGTCTCAAAGCCATCTCCGTCTGCGTCACAGAATCGGCAGCCTGGAATCGTTAGCGGTTCCGCGATGTGTTCCGTCTGTCCCTGGTATTTCAGACATGCGGGCTGAGCCTGGATTGTTCTAAATTGTCCCCTAATGCCATCCACATGCCGCCGTGCTACACAACAACCTGTTGCCGAGAATGTCCCTCACCTCCCTCCACCAGCATCCCCATCCCCCTCCTACTTCTACTTCTACTCCCGTACCATCATTGAACTCTCAAACTGCTTCCAAATTTCATGTGACTCCAGTCCAATGTTCTACCACTGCGCTACATCCCATCTTATGCATTATTATTATTAGTAGTAGTAATATTACTATTATTATTATTACTATTACTATTATTATTACTATTATTATTATTATTATTACTACTACTACCGGTACTAGTATTATTACTATTATTATTACTATTACTATTATTACTATTATTATTATTATTCTATTATTATTATTATTATTACTATTATTATTACTATTATTAGTATTATTATTACTATTATTAGTATTATTATTACTATACTATTACTATTATTATTACTATTTATTATTATTACTATTATTAGTATTATTACTATTATTATTATTAATTTTATTATTATTATTATTAATATTATTATTACTATTATTATTAATATTACTGTATTATAATCATTACTATTACTATTATTATTACTATTAATATTACTATTACTATTATTATTACTACACATGAGTCTACTGACCTTCAGCGTCGAGGCCGGCCTTGATGAGTCCCTCCTTGACCGTCTGCTCCAGCTGCTCTCTCTGGGCGTCCGGCACCTCCACTTCGTTCTCGGGGTCGCTGAACTTGGCCTTGGTCACGCGCACGCTCAGACGGTCGTTGGCCACGTCGCCCTTAGCACCAGCGCCGTCTGGAAGTAGGAACGGAGTCGGTGAAGCGTCACGAGAATCGTGAGAATCCTAGAGTTTTTTTGGTTGGATGACATGACTAGGGTCTGAGATTACGAAACTTTACGTTTTTGCGCTCAGGCTATGACGTCACATGACGTTTTATGAACAAAATTCTGAGTTGAGTATGAAATCGTACTCAGAAAGTTTCGTAATCTCGGGCCCAGTAATATGATGTTCACTAACTGTGGCAGCTTTAGCAAGCGATCCCCAAAACTACCGGTATCCTACCCACATGTATATTCTATCACAGGGATTTCTTACTCTTATCCTCCTGGAAAATACTGCCTAATCTTTCCAGATAAATTAATTGCATGTGGATCCACAATGATACCTTATGTGCGATACCTCCATGGAAAGGTTACGTACAATCCATCATAAAGACTTCTTATCTTCCAGGAAAATACTACTCAACCCTTTCCAGATAAATAAATAGTGTGTGTCCCTACACCGGTGCCTTGAGGCCTTACAAAGGCTGCAATGATTGCCATGGCTTTATTGTCCCTTTACAATCAATTATAAGTATACAGTGTCAATGACCAGTCGTAACATTGATTTAATAGTTGAATACTGGATCAAGCAACCCGTGCGGTGCCTCAGAGTCACGGCCAGGTAGAGTGGCGTCATTAGCGTTAACTCCCTGATCTATAATTGAAGAAGAATACGAGAGAATTAGAACTGCTTCAGGAAATCAGTCCGCAGATCAGCGATAAGTAAGGATGCAGGTTTGAATTAGGAAATTTGCTACGCAAGCAGGAAATGTCTTAATGACAGTTGAGCAATCGCGGCAATGCCATGTTATATGTTATATGCCGTGTTGATATAGACCTTATCATTCGTTCCCAGAATGAGGTTGTTAAATTGCACCTCGTTCAGTTTTAACTTAATTTTCCTGTAAAACCACTGATTTTATCTCAAGACTATATATTCGAATTTGAAGGCATAGATTTGCTGTTCACATGTTTACTAGGAGGAAAATGTAACTTATTTTTTCATTCTTTTATACAAATAATTAGGAGGGTGTGGGTGTAGGCATCCTCTGTCGTCAGGGTCATCAGCTTGATGATTCTAGTGAATAGTACGAGCTGTTGGGAGAGGGTGGGGGTGTGGGTGGATGAATTAATAATTAAAACTTTGGTAATTGCTTTAAAGTATGTTATGTTATTCATTATTCATTTTTGATTTTATTGATAGATCAGTTTACATTAGACCATAGACATTGTATATGTTAACATCAACAAAATATTAGCAATATAACATTCAGAAATGTCAACAACTTGGCAACCATAGCCATATTCCAGGATAGCGAATCCGTCTAGAAAGCATAACTGCCAGGTTATACAGATTGGTACACAAACTTAGTACATATGCTGGACATTTGAGCCATAATATATCGGATCTAACATTTCTATTCATAACTTAAACATTGCCCTTGTGTGTTGGGACAAAATGCCAATATATATGATAGTTTGACAAACAATTGATAAATACTTCTTTATTTGCGTATCACTGACAATGTTAGTAATTGTTACACTTGTGGCACATAATCTGTGGGATGTTCAAATATTGTTATCTACGTGCTATATCCATCCAAGTTGAAGGTCAATGACACTGATATGTCGATATCTTTTTCCACATACTCCATAACACAATAGCCATTTCCTCTCCTGAGTAGTGATAGTAACCCACATCAAGTAGGCCCATGGAGAAATCTGATTCCTACTTGTACCATGTATATAATACAGCTCTCAATGGCAGCTGCTGGTTGAAGTAGTGGGGCTATCTGTATCGCGCATACCCACATAGACGGCGGGACAGAGGTTGTAGAGTGCCCCGCCGTTCTCATGCGTAAGGTAACACGCACAGTGACAAATCTAGCAGGATTCAAGATGGCCGTAATTAAGTGATCATTGAAGAATGAGTAGAAATATGATGCCGTGGTGCAAAACTGAACAGTCTTGTGCGACACTTTGTGCAGGTGGTCAAGAGAGTTGTTCTATTTTAAGCACAGCTACTCGTATCAGTCCTTCCTATCTATAGCCAAATTAGCATATCAGTTACAGCCACACATATCACTACTGGTCCATCCCACACATATCAGTCTGTGGTAACTGCAGCCACATGTATCAGTCCAAACATAAGTAATACAGCCACACATATCACTGTCATTGTCAGTCCATTGTCAGTCCACACATATCAGTCTGTGGTAACTGCAGCCACATGTATCAGTCCAAACATAAGTAATACAGCCACACACATCACTGTCATTGTCAGTCCATGCTAACTGCAGCCACACATTCTACCTGCAGCCACATATCATTCTAATTGCAGCCACACACATATATTGCGTACAGCCATATGTATCAGTCCAACCCTACTTACAGCCACATATATCAGTCCATGCTAACTGCAGCAACATACATTAGTCCAATCTAATATATGGACAAATATCATCACCCTAACTGCAGTGACACAATGTCATGTCTATCCTAACCATGAATAAATTACAGCCACACATATCAGTCTATGCTGACTGCAGCCAGTAACTACAGCCACACATATCAGTCCATGCTAATTGCAGCCACACACATCAGTCCATGCTAACTGCAGCTACACATATCAGTCAATTTGTATCAATAGTCATATATATCAGTCCATGGTAACTGCAGCCACACATATCAGTTAATGCTAACTGCAGCCACATATCAGTTAACGCTAACTGCAGCCACATATATCAGTCAATGCTAACTGCAGCCACACATATCAGTTAATGCTAACTGCAGCCACAGATATCAGTCAATGCTAACTGCAGCCACACACATCAGTCGATGCTAACTGCAGCCACACATATCAGTTGCACAATAACAGTCAAGCCTACCTACAGCCACATGCACACATATCAGTCCATGCTAACTGCAAGTACACATATCAGTCACACATCTCAGTCAAGCCTACCTACAGCCACATGCACACACATATCAGTCCATGCTAACTGCAAGTACACATATCAGTCGCACAATAACAGTCAAGCCTACCTACAGCCACATGCACACATATCAGTGCATGCTAACTGCAGCCACACACATGGTGATGTTTTAATACTGCTGTAGACAGACTGCCACCTGACCCAGGCCTGCTTGGCACTGGTTCAAGACGCAGACAGGAGTAGAGTTAGTCATAACACACCACACCAGCTAGTACTGGTAGTAGTACACCCTGCCCAACCAGCTGACCCAGTCAGCAACAACCCAAACCCCACAACCCCACAACCTACAGCATCACATCTGGGTCCGAAACAAATGAGAAGTTACTCTCTGCCAAGCCTGTATGTCATACCATGTAATACAAGCTTGTAGGGTTACTGGCATCTCTCTGCTGTGTATGCCGGTGTAAAGTTAGTGCAAAGTCCTAAATATCAGGGCAAACTGGAATTGCGAAATCTAGACTTACAAGGAATATGGATACGGTAATTAGTGAGCTGAAAATTAGTAACAGGATGTTTTTTAACAGTGGAATCGTCATATCATTTTCTTGCGAGTGTGAGTTGAGGATATTAAACTATATTTGCAGAAATATGGAAGTGATGATAAATGTCAAGTTCAAGATGAAGCCTATTTTTGAAAGATATAATTAAATCGACATACAATGTATACATTTAATTCAAATTATACGTATCTTTAATATGAATCGGTTGCATATTCCAGATGTGTGTAACTCTATGATCCAGTAATATATCTCTCAATAGGCCATCCTATAGAAACAAAGCTATCTAATATTCAATATTTGATCAGTTGTGTTTTATCTACTAGTATGTCAATTGCAGTACACTTGGTATTTCTTACGGTTCTAATCTAATCAAACTTCTTGAATTTCACAATATGTTTTTTTTCCATATATTTATCTATAAATATGCGCGAAAACATTTTAAAATTGGTTTTAGAAATACATTCAGACTTTTCAGTGTAAACACATTTATTCTCGAAAAATATGTCTTCAATGATATTTTTTTTTTCTATATGAAAGCGCGTAACATTATGCACGTAGTTAGAGAAGTACTAAGAGGCCTTTTGAAGACGGGATAAATTTGGCATGTTTACAAGTGCCACGTGTCTTGAGTTAAGCAGCCCTTGTAGACTTTGCAGACTGCTCTAGTAACAAGTGGCTTGTTTAGCCACAACTTTCGTCATTTTACCTGATACGTTTACACTTTACTCTTTTGTGGTTGTGGTAGTTTGAAGGGGTCGGGGTGGGGGATGAGGTATGAGGTATGGTTGGGTTTCTGCACATGAAATAGATGTATAATGAACCTACATGTGTTGTATTCTAGTGTGAATTTGTAAATATGGAGTTTTGATTAGAATATACCATGGTGAAAGTTATGAGTGCAACTGAAATAGATGTGATGAACCTACATGTGTCAATATTTATAATAGTAATTTACAAAGCTTTAAAGTTTTGGTAGAATATAAGTGAATGATAGTTATGAGTATTATGAAGTCACTTTATAAGTAAATTAACAATGTTTAGGACATCTCTGGTTGCCTTCAGCATGGAGAGAGTTAAACAGTAATTACTCTTTACAGTATTAAGATCGTCACAAATTGATGAAAGATTCCCACAGTGACGATAAACTCCATAATCACTCACTCATCACAGTATAAAGAACTTCTATTACGGTAGTGTAACACTGAATGCAACATACCGGTACATCATACAGAATGTTTTCACCTAGATTCTAGTGTAATTGGACAAAACATTTACTGTCATATCTTCTCAGCACTGATGGCGTTGCAGTAATTATTCATAAAAACAAGAATTAAACGGCCGGGAATTTTCAAGTAAGGTAATATCAATAATAATAATATTATCCAGAAGCGTGTAGAAAACCCGTGTTCACAGAAATCCGACACTCAATCCGTGATGCCGATTCTTTTGTGTGTTTGCTCAGGCCTCTCTGGGTCACAGTATAATTTACTCATCTTGCAATGATTTCCATCAACGAGTCGGTGAAATAAAAACACATGTAAATGTCTGCCTTTCTTATTCCTCGCATGCATGCCTGCTATTGTTGGCTGGATATTCATGCCACGATTGTCTAACGCTTGTCTACACTCATGTGCTTGTGTTTTCTCTATTGCTGATCAAGACAAGGTGTAAAATTAGAGATTCCGTAGCACAATTTGGTAAACGTCCATCAAGATGACCTTGACTTTTGTTCAATGTGTCGGAGAAAGTGTAGGTATACGCATAGGCCACTGAATGCAAATGTATTACATCATTCATTCTGTATATTGGTCCTCTTCATGGTTCTGGTGTTGTTGTTTTTTTAAAACTCGTTTCAATCTATTTTAACATTATTTCACTCACATCTTGCCTCGTCAGTTTATATCAGTAGGAAACCTGCAACACCTGTAGCAACTAGTATTGAAGTGACCCGGACCCGGCGAGCACCTGCTGGTACTAAGGAACCAAGGATGATACTGCACTGCGACAACACTGACACCACATTGTATTGTCCTAAAGTAACATTGGTGCCAGTCTCCTAGGCAGAATTCCTCGCAAATGGGTGAAAGATTCCCACAGCGACGTTAAACTCCATAATCACTCACTCACTCACTCGCACCTTGGCAGAATCAAACTCGATACCTTCGTCTTCGAGGTCCGACGGTCTACCACTGTGCTACTGTAACCGGGTGCGATATAAGGTGCTCCTACTGGTCTCGGCCAGCGGGGTTACCCCTTTTGGCTCAGTACCACCTATCCTGGTCCTCATTACATCAGAACATATTGTAGACAAATATTACATGACCTTTCATTATACATAGACATCAGAATATTTTCTTTATGATTTTATGATTTATGAGTTCAATCAATTTTGCAGTAATGTAAGTTTGTAGATACATGTACAGGGCTCTACATTAACCTTTTGAGGCATCTGTCCCTGTGTCCTGTCGGACATGTAACTACTGTGAAAAGGGCTTGTTAATCTAGGCTATTTTACATGTCCTCCGTAAATTCTACCTGGCCCGGACAGGCGGACAATCCTTACTGTCGAGCCCTGCATCTCCCTGAGTATCTTTTGTTATCAGTGTTATCCTATGAGTTGATAACAGTTAGTGGGAGTGGGCGATAGCACAATGTTAGAACATTGTATCTTTTGAACCCTATAATAATTCGAACACTTAAATAATCGGCAAAAAGGTTTTTAAGTTCCGACCCTAACAATAACCATGATGGACGTAGAGAATCTCTCCCAAGTGTCTCTTGTTATCATTATTATCCTACGTGTTGATACAAGTAACTCAGGGTGGGTGATAGTGCAATGGTAGAACGTTTGGACTTTGAAGACAACGGTTTGGGGTTCAAATGTCGTCCTGGCAGCCCGACAGCAATGTTTGCAAAACTTACATTTCTGAGTGCTATTCATGCCATGCTGATTCAGAACGAAAATAAAGAAAGGTAAAAGTAATAAACATTTGAAGCTTTTAGCACCACGGAATGCCGTCCATGTTGCAGGTGCGTCGCAGGGTCCGACTGGACGGTCCAGAGCTGGAGGACTACCTCAGGAAGAAGCAGGAGAGGTCTGTCCATGACAAGCTGAAGAAGACTGAGCAGTTCAAGATGTGAGTTCCTGCCTCTTCTTCCTCCTCTTCTTCTTCTTCCTCTTCTTCTTCCTCTTCTTCATCCTCTTCTTCATCCTCTTCTTCTTCCTCTTCTTCCTCCTTCCTCTTCTTATTCATTCCTCTTCTTCTTCCTCTTCTTCTTCCTCTTCCTCTTCTTATTCATTCCTCTTCTTGTTCTTGTTCTTCCTCTTCTTCTTCTTCTTCTTCCTCTTCTTCCTCCTCATATGTTCAAATCCCACCTAGGGAACCTGGCATCAATGTTCGTGAGTTAGAATTCTGATGTGATCATGATAGGATGCGCTGTCTGTAAGAGTGGCAATGCAGATGTCATCCTTGGTCTGTCAGTACCAGCGGGTGCTCACATGTTTACTGCAACATTCAGCGCTACGGATGTTGCGGGTTTCCTTTTGCCTTAACTGACAAGCCCTATATGTGCAAGAATCTTGAGAGCAGCTCCAAACACAAATTAAAAAAGAAAAATCATAATAATAAACTCCTTGAGAATCTTTGAAAGTAAAACCATTGAGAAAAATGTATGACAATGTTTAACCATCTCCTTGCTGAGTTAGACAGAGGTACTGCTCTTCATATGTCAATTCCAGTTGCCTCCAACATGGAGAGGGTTAAAGTGTCCTTCAACAGTTCTTGTTTGTTCCAACTATTATCATCATCCTTGTTCTTTTGAGAAACTGAGAACATTTTCGTGATAATAATCACGAAAGATAATATTTTAATACAAGGTCTTCTTCTATAAAGATGTCACCCTGGCTCTGAAAACTTCAAACTTCTCCTTCTTTTGTAAACGCAATTTCTAATGACAAACATTACCGATGATGGTGACATACTCACTCAAGGTCGTGTTGATTCCCCGCTTATTAAGCACATTCCATGGCAATTGTCCCGCGCAAATTGCTCTTAACATTGCCCCCAGGTTACGCCACTGCAATTGCCTGTGAAGACGTCGGTCTGAGGGCAATGGGATATCTTAGTGTTAAACCCGTATTAGCACAATTCTGGTTAGGGTAAGGCCTAATTGGCCACAGGGAAAAGTAAGTCGTGAACCCACTCTGTGACTCTTAAGTCTTTCTGCTACGCTACTTCTGAGGAGATAAAAAATAAATAAGTGTGTGTTCATTTCCCTAAAATATCTGGGTCGGTATGTAGAAATTCTTTTTAATTCATTATTTTAAATTAAACAGATTAATATTAGTCATAAGTGCAAATTTAAGAATCTTGAAAACATCTCTCAACCCCAATTCAAATATTTTGTGAAGCTTTATTGTGTTTACTTCTCAATTCAATATCTGGCACCAAGTTTATGGAACTTTTTCGTATAATTTCATGTTCAACTACAAGTTTCGATCACAAATCGTCATGTATAACTGAAAGATCGGGATCGGGCCCGGTTACTAGAAACACAGGTATTGTATTGTATGGCCTATTGTGTGGGGACCTAGTTATACATGGACACAAACATGGCATGGCCTGATGCCATCGTCTCTAGGACTCCGGTCCATGTTGGTCCTCGTCTTGATACCTTGTCACTTCTGTGGCTAAAACAACATCGCAGTGGGGCAGAAATGCCAAGAAACAATGCAATTTGCGATCCCCAGCCATTTTCCAGGTTGTTTTTTTTCTCTCGTCATTATTAGGTCATTATTGGGTGGTTATCGGATGAGGCATCCATTGCATTTGATTGCCTGTGGGGAACCGTTTTAGCAAGTGACATCATTTGAAGGGTTAAAAAAAACTTGACATCGACCTGCAGGTTGCAATATTGTATAAAATATTGAAATATAATGAGCGACTTCATACAGGGATTATGTTTCAGGGCAAAAGTACAAGTTGAAAAACATAAGAATGTAATCCATTTTGACATTGTTAGATGCATATTTTTTTATCTTTTCGTCATTTAAGACCTACTTTTTCCACTTTTTCCACTCTTTTTCCACTATTAACGAGGCAACTGAATTTGCACAAATTGTTTCTTTTCATGAGTCTTTCGAGACACAGCAAATTTAGACTTCATCATTTCCATCATTAGATTGGGCCTCAATTCTAATTAACAGTATATCTTCAAAGTCCCAGTGCTAACATTCTGCTACGAAGAGCAGTGGAGGGACTTGGAAGATATTATTTTAATTAGATGGAACGCCACCCTAGAGGGTCATTAGCATAAGATTCCGTAGGTAGATATCGCGGCATTGTTGATTTCCTTCCTGGTGGCACAGTATCAACGTCCATAGCGAGTTTCCTGGTAGGACATCCTTGGCTATTTAACCCTCTCACTGTTGGATTGTGCACAAGTCATGGATGGCAACTTACAATTTGAGGCATTGTACGGAACAATGAGGCATTGTACCCAACAATCATTTGGGTGGCAGAAAACAATCTGATGACGTGAGCAATGGTGGAAAATCCCATTGTCTTGCCACCCACGATGCTATGTGACGTATTGAGTGACGTCACATGCAAGGTCTAAATTAAAACTTACTAGCCCAAATAATGGTACAAATAACAAATGTTTACAAACAAAACATGAATTCCTGCTAGCCCTAAGATACCTTTAGCATTGGGAGAAATGGCCGGGACTAGTGTTAGATTTCAATCCCTGACATGTGTAGGTCTTTAGGGCATCTCTGGTTGCCTCCAGCAGGGAGAGGGTTAAACGGCAAGTCATTAGCTGTGACATTAGAGGGACTGCAGCATGATAGCTGTCGTGGTTGTCGGTTGATACAGGAAGCATGCATGCACACAAACAACATGTTTTCTATCATAGTCGGTCATCACACAAAACAGCATGTTATCTAACGGTTGTCAGTTTTGACTCATTGTATGGGCCAAATAATCCTACTGTGCAATATTTTTTAATTTTTAATTTTGGTTAGGTAGAATGAAATTAGAAAATGGAGTTTTTTTGTTTTTTATTCCATGCAGTATTTACCGAGATAATCTACGAAATAGAGGGGTCAATGCATATCATGCCAAACTATAGCAGCACCTATGTCATCAATCAGCATTTTGTCTGCCAGCTGTTGCTCGCAGGTTTTCTGCAACATCCAGTAGTACGGTTGTTACAGGTTTCCACCGACAAGCATATATATGGGTGGAATAATCTTGAAAGTGCCTATCCCCAATTTAACACACAAAAAACGAGGAAGAAGAAAACATCATCTTGTATTATAACCCACGAAACACTTGCACATTGCAGCATGCTATCTATTAGTGCTGTCTGTTAACACAAAACATGCATGAACACAATCTTGACTAAAACTTTCAAGATAACTTGTCTGACAGAGATGACATAACATCAGGGTTAGAAGTTAGTGCAAAAATGTACAACTTTGAATACGACAACGGGCGAGTAAGTCAAATAAGAAGAGCGAATTATCTGAAAAGATACTCGCCCATAACAAAAGAAGGTCGCCACGGTTGCCTGGTGAGTGTGAACTTCTAACCCTGTCTGGATAATTTATGAGGCATTCAACTCTGGCCAAAGTAGGGTATGTCTAAAGGACAGTTCTCATCTGATATATCCTCTCTATAATTATTACTTTCTGGACGCCACTTGAGAATGACGCTGTATAAGTCTAATATAAAGTTCTAAATTTATAATCAGTCGCAGGGATCAAAATTAACACTTGTCCAGGCCATTTTTCCCAATGCTAAAGGTATCCTAAGGACTGGTAAAAATTCATAACATTTGTTATTTGTATCACTGTTCAGGCTAGTAAGTTTTACAGTTAGTTTCTATCACTGAGTCGTACCTAACATGCATGTTGTTTGGCCCTATTTATGTTTGCCGGGCAGAGATCATGCTATAGCTATATCACTCTTCATCATGATCACTGCCCGGCTATAAATAGGGCCAAGCATGTTGTATGAAGTATGTTTCATTATTTTATCCAGTTTAGTTTAGTACTGAACCCTTTTTCAATGTCAAACAAGTTACCTCTGGGACAATTAAAGATATAGATATAGATCTATTATTATCTCTACTTACAGCCCCTATTAGCCAATAGTACACCACTAAGAAAGATGTACTCGTGAAGCATTTCACCAAAAGATGAACAGACAAAATAATACTAACAAGTGGTAAGTTAGATACTAAGAAGATATGTGTCTGTACCAGCTACACGTAGACATGTTACCTGTACACGACCAACAGCTAACCAAGGTTAAACCAGCTGTAAACTTTTAAAATAGTAAAAGTTGCTAAACCTGCTAAACGTGCTGCTATTTAGTTATTTAATTAGTAAAACGTGCTCGTTTTGAAACACGCTGGCACGTGACATGTATTCCAATAAGGGGAGAACATAAAACGTGTAATGTATTTACCTTTGAACCTACCAGGTAGTTAGTCACCTAAACAAGACACGACGAAGTAAGATCTAAACAGCTGCTAAATGTTGAATCATTTCCGCGCTGAGGGTTATTTACTAAGGGAGATAACGCACGCATAGTGACCACAACTTACAGCTTGTTTCATATAAACTCATCTCTTTATTATCATGCAAAGTAAACACTGTTTTTCATTATATTTATGTAAAATAGTATCATTATTATTGAATATATAGTTCCACCAAATAGTAATGCATTATGTAGATTGTAAATAACTTGATAACAGGTGATATACATTACGAAACAGTCTATAACTCTTTCGTAGCGGAAGTAGAATATTTTTGCATTTACTAAACAGGAGAGTTCTACTACCGGTGACCGCATTCGAAGTGTGTTGTCATTCCATCTGGCACAAACATAAATACTTGATCAAGTAGCAATACTTTATTGTTGTTAAATATTTTCTGGTATTTTAAATACACAATTTAATTTTGATGATACTTGTGAAGTTATTTACAAATCGGTTGAACTACTCGTCTTGTTTTTCGAAATTTATTCATCTGAAAAGGTTATCAGTAGATTCAATTTCAAGTGTAAGCTCACTAGAAAAGAACAGGTACGATTAACAGATGAACGATTCTAACACAAGTGTCATTGACATGCCACCAAGGTCACTTATTGGACCTAAAGAGGCCATTATTTCGACTGGTGTTCACGCGATGTATGATGTTTCGCCCCTAATACGTTGTGCCTCCAGTCAATCTGTCCCCAGACCATGACCGTATCAGCCACCAATATTTTATTCGAAAGTTTCACCTATAATCGTACATTTGTTTGCGTCATATTGTTCTACTGATGACAATGTGGCTGTTCGCCAAATTATGACAAAGTCAAGAGTAAAAAATAGTTGAGGCGAAATGCAGCGACATATCACTAATTGAGGCCTTGCACGGAACAATCGTTTCATTGCCGACGCTATGCCGGGTGGCAGACGACATGACGTGTAACGTTGAAACAATCGCATACCCGTCCACCCTCTGGCTATCGCTCCTCACCCGAACACGATATTTGGACAAGTTAGAATTATGTGGTCTAGTTGTCGATCCATATATATCTAAGCTTACGTTGTGGTCTAGAAACAGCGAACTTTGGCTTTTACCATGCACGGAACAATCGTTTCCATTGACGACGCCATGTTGAATAGAATAAAATAATCTGGTGACCTCAAGAATCCCATTGTTTTGCCACGAGTGACGTCACGTGCAAGGCCTCAATACTCCCAACAATTCAACTATTAACAGATGCCCAAATATTCATACTTTGGGTAATTGGGTATTATTCGGTACTTCTCTATTCACTTGCTGCACTAGGTCATGCATGAGAAGAAACGCTTTAGCGCTCTGAAGGCCTATAGATATGTTATTATGAATTTTTAGACTAAGATTAGCTACAGTTTGTAGCCATGCTATTAAGAATCATTAAGATTGTCATCCAATTGTAAGAAAGTTCCAATAATAGGCCTCCAGATGTGCATTTTCCATGGCACATGGTAGTCAGCATTGTCATGGTTGCTGTGGTAACATTCAAATATATACCTCTCACAGTTTTAACGTATTCAGCCACTCCTACTGATATCAGTGTAAACCAAATTCCAGTAGTAATTATTACAATCTTGTTGAAGTTGAATGTTTTCTGATTGTTTCAGCCTGTCTTGATGCACATCCGTATCCGTGACGTGAATCCCAACATCGTGTGTTCTCTGTGTGCTGGCTACTTCATTGACGCCACTACGATCACAGAGTGTCTACACACGTGTACGTGCCTGTCCTTTGTTCTGTACACATAATTCCTATGTTCTAGCACAAGAATAGATATGAGAAACCATTTGACAAATCTCAAGCAATGATAAACAGTTACTGAGTAATTTTCTTAAATATAAAATTTGGTTTTATTTTATGAGTTTGGACAGTAGTCAAAAGTACTACATTTGTTGGTTAGGTACTCTACCACAACTAATATTTGTGAAGTAACATTAGACTCAATAGTCAATGTCTGAAAATATTATACAGATGCTAGTTTTACTCTGTACAAGTACACGTAATTGTTTCAGTTTGTAAGAGTTGTATCATGTTTCAGTTTGTAAGAGTTGCATTGTGTTTCAGTTTGTAAGAGTTGTATCATGTTTCAGTTTGTAAGAGTTGTATCATGTTTCAGTTTGTAAGAGTTGTATCATGTTTCAGTTTGTAAAAGCTGCATCGTGAAGTACCTTCAGAGCAGCAAGTGCTGTCCACAGTGCAATGTCAAAGTTCATGAAACACAGCCTCTCTTTCATTTGCGGGCTGACCGGACACTACAGGACATTGTATACAAACTGGTTCCGCGACTGTTTGAGAGTGAGTAGACGTGTCTGACTGAGCATAATGTTGCATTCCAGGCTGCCCGTAAACTGGGAAATAATTTGGAAATAATTTTATTTCAATATTCTATAGCTCCAGGGAGCTGTGTGAAGAAATATTTCAAAATATTCTGTTGAAATATGTTTAATAAATATTCCTTCATTCAATATTTAAAAGAATGTTAAAACCAGGCGATGTTTACATTTCTTATTAATTTATATGTTTTCATGATAATTTTCAACATTATATTTGCTGCTTCAGATGAGGAACTTAGACGTGAGGAGTTCTACAAGGCTAGAGGCACGGCTCCTGTGAAGAAAGGCATTGAAGAAAAGAAGATCGAAGGTACATTGTATTCTATGTATAGACTACTCTTTGACATTTTTTAACCTGGAATAAAGTATTATGCATTTGTTGTACCATATTGATTTGTGGGTGTTGGTATTATAATTCTGGGCACTCTTAACGACATAATTATAAGTAACCGTATCTCCGACCTTACCCAGGGTTAGAAATTCCAACTCGCCTGGCGCCCGTGGCAACCTTCTTTTGTTATGGGGGAGTATCTTTTTAGAGAAATCGCTCTTCTTATTTGACTTACTAGCCTGTTGGCGTGTTCAAAGTTGTACATTTTTTCACTAACTTCTAATCCTGCCTTGAGTTAAGGTTGGAGTTTAGGTTACATTAGAGTTTTGTAGAGGAGTGCACTCGTCTGGCTATTATTCTCGTCTTAATATCACATATTCCTATCAACTCATGATGATGGTTGGTACCTTTTATAGCTATGATTGCTTTTCACTACTAACCGTTGAGTTTGTTGCAAAGACTATTTTAAATAGTGTGAATTTCTTTCGTATTAATTTTAATTTCATTTCGTTTCCAGACAACAAACAAAAGCCAGGATTGTCGAGTATCTTGAATAACCCCCAGAGCTACAAGTACCGCTACGATGAGCAGATCTGTCTCTGTTTGGAACGATACAGGTACACCAATACAGAGCGTGAACACTTTCATCATCGTGTTAATACAGAGCAACTATTTGTCTTAAAATGTACAACAATATAATCTGCTTACTATTAACGAATATACTAGTAACCATTTTCCTGTTATCTGGACATCATTTGAACCCATACTTTATATCGTATGCAGTGTTCGAATTAATAGGGGATCCGGGGGTCATTTGAAAATCTGCAATGTTAAAGGTATCTGTGTGACCCCCTGAAAATTGCAGATTTTTACCACCTTTAACATTGGGCCTATGGAGAATGACCCCCTCATTATTTTCATTATTTCGAACACTGATATTGTACTGCAGGTGTTAACTTGATCACTGTATATTACACCAAACATATTGACAGTACCGAAGGGGTTAATATCCGAGTTCTAAATATATCTCTTGTCATATAAGACTGGGTTTCGATTAACCCATAATCACATGAGAGGTGCATTATAACTATTTACTCTCCTTTGTTTCAAGAACATACAAACAAAATCTGTTATTTGCCAAGCAATGAACTTAAATATTGTATGTTCAAATCTTCAGAAATATTTGGGAATGTTTCTTTAAGACAATAATTCAGGAATTTGCTTTTGTTGTTGGCAGTGAACAGATAATGGGTTAACAGATTATCCTGGGTATTAAGTGTTATCAGAGGTTGATATCCCGGGATTATGTAGATCCAGGGTTCTGCATAATCCTGTGTATACAGATCTGTATGTTATCTCCGTATATGATCAGGGTTGGAACTTAACTTTAAAACGTACTCGCCCGAATAATGATATAAATAACAAAACATGAAATTTCTTCTCGCCCCTAGTAGGATACATTTAATATTACGAGAAATGGATTGGGCCGCCGGGCGAGCGGGAACTTCTAACCCTGTATGATCTCTAACAGAGTGTTGTATATAGTGTAGACCTGACTTTTGTGTCATAAAGAGACAATGCCTGTCAGAGATATTATCACAGGGATATAGAGTGGGCTATGTCAAGTGTATCAATCTGTATCTCTTAAGTGACTGAATTTTGAAATGGCTTGTCAATATTATGCAAAGCAATTTGATGTGCACCTCTGCATTCTGGGAATGGGCGGGGTGGGGGCTTGTTGATGGCGGGGTTGGGGGTGGAGTGGGAGGTAGTTAGATTGAAGGGGAGATGGGAGATGAATAGAAGGGAGGGTAAGGGAATGGTATGGATCAGAAAAATGGTTGTTTTGGAAGGGATTGAACTGGAAGCATCAGGTTTTTTAAATCGTAATTTTCTAATTATGCAAACAATCTTTTTCAAAACAATTTTTTAAATAATGTACCGTTTTTAATTTTTTTTAATCCTTCATTTATTTACCATTTCATATTCAACCATATTTTGTACCTTAATTTGCTTGTCACTAATTATCTGAACATGGATCATTTTTTAAAAATCATATTTTTCTAATAATTCGAACAGCTACAATATTTAATAATTTTTTTCCTGTTAAATATTAGGGTAATTATGGTACTATTGAGTTACGATTGTTCTGTGGTCATTTATATACTACCGACAGAAAATAAGGGAACGCATAATGGTAACACTTTTAGTATAGGCAAATTCAAAGTGCCACCGTT
>JAVCKZ010041781.1:0-19089 GCA_034780755.1 Lepetodrilus elevatus | reverse complement strand
GATTGTTCTTTCAGAATATGTAATAACCCCGATAGTGACCATTTTCCCCTATGCAAGTATGATCTTGCCCCTTTAAGAGTTATCCCATTAGACTTTAGGAAATTGAGATGTTACAGGAAATGTAAACTGCAATGGAATGTTTCCAATATGTGGAGGTACAAAAGCAATTAATGTTTGCTAAATGCATGTACTTTGCATTTTTAACTCCAATTTGGTCCAAAACGACAACTTAATCTGTGATAATATACCTTTAAGTTTGGCATAGCTTAATTAGCCATCTGATAAATGTCTGACAAACAATTATGCAGGCGACAACTTTGTGTTCAGGTATAAATTATATTTGGAAATCATGTGCATAGAAAAAATGTTAACAGGAATATTCTGGATTAACATTAGTCTTTTTGCATGTTTAGCACATGGAAACGCTTGAGCAGTTGAGGGACATTTTAAGGGAGAGTGGCTTCACAATAGGTGAATTTAGTTGTGCTACAGTGATACATGGGTTTTTAACCAAAGGAATAGAGCCTACTAAAAATTCATTTATTCTCATATTTAATTTTAAATATTTATTATTGCCTTTAGCCAGGTTTCTGGAGATACATTTCTATAGTATTTGTACATAGGTATTTATATATTTAGTATGTAACTAACTACATATTTAAATGTGAAAATACATGATTTGATATGTTGTATGACGACATGTGATCTACATTGACATACTGTGTTGCATTTTATATCATAATATACGTCTTGATGCCTACAGTGATGGTCATGGAAGTGGTAGCAGTGGACATTTTAGTATACCGTAGTTACCCTAATAATAACGGGAGAATATAATTACATTTGTAACTGTTCGAATTATTAGTGCAATACAAAATTTAACATGATCTGTGGTTAAGGATAGCCACATAAAGATCCTTAACCACATAAATGTGGTTAAGGATAACCACATAAAAGTATAAAATATTATTGTAAATGAAATGGTAACTAAATTAATCATTTAAAAAAAAATACATAAATTATTTTTTAAATTGTTTTGGAAAAAATAATGTACAGTATGTAGAAAATTAAGATTTTTTTTAAATCGTCGTATTCATATGTTTTGTGTCAATTTATTTTGATAATATGCTAGGTCCACCCTCTAATGTAAAGCTCTGCAAGTGCTACATTATTACACAAGTTAATGGATCAATGTGCATTCAGTTCCATTCTCAACTCTCTGGGGATCATAATATGTTTATCCTAATATAATATTGTTACATTTCATGACCATTAGCAATAGTTTGCTTGATTGTTTCATAACAATATATAAATATATGTATGCATCTTGCACAACGTTGTTATTTTTTGTTGTTGAAGTTTCAATAGTCTGGAACCATGATAAGTGCAGACCAGAGGCCCGTTCAGAAGGGCGAGTTTACGCGAGTTATCGCGTGACGACACATATGAAGGATGAAGGTTTCCAAGGTGATTTCACGAGTGTACTCAAGGGTTCGCGCCCTCCTGAACAGGCCTAAGGTGACTCATGTTATCAATGAGATCCCGCAGTTTCCATGGCAACCATCCTAATTAACTGTCTTCTTCATGAAGGCAATTGCAGATGCCTTAACCCTTTCCCTGATGGATGAAGCACAGGCACTGTTCTTTAGGGCTTGTTTGGTTGCCGCCAGCATGGAGAGAGTTAATGGAACCGTGGCTTTATGGAACTCTGCTTTCTATTGTAGTACTCCAAACAGTGAGGTGAAAGGTATCTTCTCAAAGTTCTAATTCAGGAAAAGCACACTTAAACTAGCTCACTACTGCAGACTGTATTAGTACTCTTGTCACATTATGTTGAAAAGTCCTAGAGTTCATACAATCATCTTTTTTTCCCTTTTTTTTCTTTCTTTCCATTTCTGAATTGGAAGTTCAAGATTCTTTCACTTACATCACGGCTTGTCAGTTTAGTGCAGGAGAAAACCCAGAACAATGAATGTTGCAGGAAACCTGCAAGTACCTGCAGATCAAGCAGGGGCGGATACAGACTTTCAGGTTAGTGAGGGCTCAAAGTTTATTTTTGAGGGGGCTCATAATTTCACCATAATACATAATTGAGACCTTGCATGTGACGTCAATCAATACGTCACATAGCATTACGGGTGGCAAGACAATGGAATTTTCCTCCGTTGCTCACGTCATCACATTGTTTTCTGCCACCCGACGATTGTTCCATGCAAGGCCTCAATACTAGTATATGTTTATTGAACAATATTTTCCAAATCTAGGAGGGGCGCAAGTCGGGTAAGCCCCCCTTGAATCCGCCCCTGGATCAAGGATAATAACTGTTTAATGATCTCCACTTCAGTCCATATTTCAAAATTCACTCCAGTTTGATCAGCTTCTTAAAGAATCGGTCAATTGAAAAAGAAATGAAGATCTCTAACCACATGATATCAAACTGATATTTATTAAGAACTTGCTGTATATTGAAAACAAAGCTGTAAAGTCAAATTTAACAGAAATTATAAATCACCCACAACACATACCGTTTGGTATAAATGGGTAGAACAGTCTAAATTGAAACTATCAAGTGTTGGAAGGGGAGAGCACTCTTGGATTGGTACAGTCACGCGTGTGTTCCATAGTTCTACTTACATCAGGGTAAATAACACCTCTACTAATAGATTGGAACTTAACTATAAAATATCCTTGTAGTAATGCATATTCATTTACTATCCATACCAGAATTACAAATAATATTTTAAAAAAACCACTACTACAATATGACCATATGTAAAGTCTTGTAGTGACAGTAGATCGTATACATATTTCCTGTATGCAATATGATTAAGATTACTTGCAAGATTTCATGCAACTAATCAATTATTTTCGAGATAAGCTAAGCATATTATATATCGTACATATTGGTTAAGTTGAAGAATAATAGAATAGTTAAAAGTAGCAATTCATATGCACTACGTACATTACTGATTTTAGACCACAGATTAATGAAAATGAGATCAAGAAAACCACCAAATTACAATACACTTCAGAATCCATGAAACATGCGAGTACCGATGAATCATCAGCCCATGCTGTATGCTGTTGGAAGTTTAAAGGCATACATACAATCACAGATCACAAATGGTAATTTTTGACAGAACGGTAGCTCTCAATGCAATAAATATGCACTCATTAGCTTATGTATTATGGATTTTGTACCTTGAGAAACCTCTTCCAACTTAATTTCAGCAGTAAAATGGTTCACTCACATCGAAAACAATGGACATTATCATCTACAGACAATGCCGGTAGTTGGAGAAGCTGACGATCGGAATTGTCTGGCATAATCAGAAACTGCACTCTCTACAATGTAATTATGAAAAATAGAAAATCACTTGATGAACTTACATTTCCTGTTAATATTTGAACGAAAACTAAATTAGTTTCAGGTAAAAATTAAATTGGTCAACCATCTGTGATTGTATGCATTTAACATGAAAATATAAGATATGCGAGCGATGAGTATCATAATAAATATTTGGGAAAATGTACACTGATAACATCCATGTAAATGGATTTAGTTGTTATTATGTCTGGTAGTGCTATATGCCTTACTGTTGAGAAGATACTCTGTACTTTTACACGAGAACTCTTAGAAGTACAATATGTGACTAGAGAGGGTGATACTGCTATGAATACAGTGAATATGTAAATGCAGTAAAACAGATATTAGTTGGATAATTGCTTGCAAACAGGCACTTGTACATGTATTCTTTTCACAAACACACAAACATGATAGAAAAAAATATAAAGTAGTTCCAAGGTCAAGGATTGCCTTGCATACCGACAAAATAGTGTTGCTTGAAAGTAGAGGCGCAAAAGTCACACCGAGCACGATAGCAATAACAAGATTATTGAATATGGAGTTTTTCGGTTATGCGGAAATCTTTCACCCATTTGCGATGACACAAGATTATTGAAGAAATCGTTATAAGCACAAAATGTAGTTACCGGTTACACTGCAATGATAACGAGATATAATTAGTGTGGCCGCTACTGCGAGTAAGTGAACATGGAGTTTAACGTTGCTGCGGAAATCTTTCACCCATTTGCGACAAGCCGCTACTGTGAAATGAAATTCAGAATATTTTTCTTGCTACCGTTGTCGGTGTGACTACAGCTTAAGACTGTGACTAGATTATAGCAACATATTACGTCTCCAGAACATACAATATTACATTCCAGAACATACAATATTACATCTCCAGAACATTCAATATTACATCTCCAGATCATACAATATTACATCTCCAGAACATACTATATTACATTCCAGGGGCCCCGTTCCATAGAACAATTGTGGTGCTACAAGTTGTAACTCCTGTACACTAGCATGGAGTTGCTAAGGAGTTACGACTCTTGTAGCGCTACGATTGTTCTGTGGAACGGGGACCAGTACAATTTTACAGGCATGTGAATGTGGAATATTAAAATCGTGCATGTCAGGATTAAATCCAGGAATTAACTTTGACAGTAACTGGAAACAATTCCACATTTAAATATCTACCATGAAATAAAATATAAATTTACATACATTCAAAATATCTGAAACCATATTTAAAATTATAAATATACATAAATTGAAAAGTTTTTAAGCCATATTGAAAATTAGGAAATTCCCGGCCAACATCCAATTTCGAAGAACACAACACAAATCAATATGGCACCACCAATCCCAGCAGTGGACTAATTAATAAAACATAGTGCATAGTTCTTAATGACAAGTCCATACCTTGTGCAGCTGTGTATTATCTGTATACACATTTAGGGCCAACCATTGGGTAACCAGCAACCAAACAGTAATATAATAGATGGTGGTAAAAGTATATGTCTTTGTGATGTTCATTATTTATAACGATTGTTTATTTCCTGAAGTATGTATACTCATCTCTAGAACGTGTTGCACTTTGCTCATCAACAAAACAATTGTACAAAGAATGTATATATGCTGTGGTTGGGAGGCAAAAGCCATGAGTTCAAAACTGTCATTAACTCTCTCCGTGCTGGAGGCCACCACAGATGCCCTAAAGATCTGTGTCTGTGTCTAATCCAGCAGAGAGAGAGTTATTGCTTACAGAATTTTACCTTTCAAAGATAATTGTGAAAGGATGCACTGTATATGAGAAAGAGTAGGTATTCCGGTAATCATTATTTTGTCAATTTTGTAAATACCAGGATGTTCTCGAAGGATTACTGAAACACTCAGTACTATGGATGCTATAGGTTTCCCTCCCTGCTGTAAATAGACAAGTAGATTTTAGCTAAATTAACTTGAAAGTGTCTCTAAACACCACACCAGTTCAACTTCAGGGATGCATCATTCTAACATCAAATAAACATGAAATAATTAGGAATTTCAATCACTCGTGCACATTTCCATTCACCAAAGCATAATAGGTACAGGTACCTCCGATATTGGCAATAACATTTCATGTGGCACCATATATAATCTAAGAATTCATGTACATACATCGAATACATGTTAAATAATTATCAATACACAAATCTGAACAAAAGGCCATTTAAAGACCACACCACAGCAAAAGCAACAAAATCATAAAACTGGCGACAAAATGTTTCGTAGACCCGAGGGTTCAAGGATGGATACATGCAGATTTAAAACATTGTTATCATTATCAGATCTATTGTATCACTGTTGAATGGGAATTCCAGTGGATTTTCTCAACTTGACAATAAATTCAACAACAACACCAACAAGAGACAGATATGCTTCGAAATAGGGACTGAATAGAAATCGCCTACCGGTATTCATTGTTCAGGATACAAGTTCTGGATCCGAGACGATTCTAAAAGAAACCACATGCAATGCTAACGATATTCATAAATAAGTTCATTAGTAGACATTACGGTATCCGAGACAATGCTAAAAGAAACCACACTTAATGATACAGAAGATATCCATTAAATACCATCACAGACTTTGGTTTTGAATTCACACATCGACTAGGTCATGATGCCGCAATTCATATATCTCTTCCTTCAAATATTGCCAAGTGACCCCTCACAGCTGAATATCATAATTACTTATCTTTGGAGACAATGTTGTACATAGCTAAGAAGAATCAACTGTCTATACATACTTTCCCCTTGTAAACTACCTAAGAATTATATTCCAATAGATCTATCTAAAGATCAACCAAATCACCCAATATCCTATGGAATATCGATCAAAGTAATTTGGAGGAATGTAGAGAATTAGGAAGTTGGTATCAAGTTTATCAGATTGGTTATTCTTTGTTGGGAAAGTCGGTGCATATTCTACGTGTAAATTTGTTGCTTCTCTGACAGTGTTCCACTGGCAATGAAATGTTAAGTTGACCGAATTGTTTTCATAAGGCATCAGGGTAGCAGACAAGGACTCCCTTAGCCACATAGCCAGACATCCAACATGCCAACCATCAAACACGCCAACCATCAAATAGTCTTGTATACTTCCTTACTTCTATAGGTGGATACAGTAAGACGGATCAAGGATAATATTAGAGATACTCTCACCGTCTCACACACATACATGCAGATGTACGACATTATTGAAACAGTACTTGTGCCCATACTAAATATATGACGAGAAATTTCACCACAATACTTGACCAATCACCACGATACGGTATATAGCTAAAAGTAGCAGCGTTCGTGGATCTGTAACAACCATGGCATGATATTATGATGATTACGTGTATCTTGACAAATATGTAAATGTCACCATAAGACTACTCGATCAACAAAACCTGCCTGATGAACTGTTCAATGATTAGGGTTACAAATAAACTGGGCAAATGTGCATTTAATATTCTGGTTTCATGATAGTAACAATCAAAATATACCTATAATTCATACCAAGGAAGATTCTTGTAATATGCAGTCGAAAATTGATGCAATTTTGTTCCACTACGACCTTGAGAATCAGAATTTAGATAATAAATGTCAAATCTAACCAATCTGTTTGTCACACATAAACAATCTCCAAATATAATGTAAATTGTGAAATATAGTTAATATTTTGAGAAGAGATATAATCAAGAGATATTTGGTCTGCTCATATAATAATGTTCCCACAAACTGAAATTCTAGCACAGATAGTGCAGAGATATATTTTCATCTGGTATGGAATCAATCTGATATTGTGATAACCTGTTCAATAAGCCTTTGTGAAAACACTACGACAACCCTTGATATGCAACCTTTTGGCATCATTCATATGACGATTTTGGATAATAAGGAATTATTCCATTATACAATAAAAAATAAAGCTTAAATAATTGGTACATATTCAACATAGTCAATACTAAGGTAAATATCATACAATATGAATAATACTTGTTGTATCCTATCTACAATGATAACTAAGCAAGTCTCTACGTACCCAAATTGTAAAAATAACATTAAAAATCACAAAGACCAAACTGACAATATTCAAACCAATCAAAGGATAATGATATCGGTACAGTGGTTGTTTGTTCGTGGACAGCATATATTTGCTTGTGGCATATATTAAAATTGGACCATTCCATAGAATTAAATAGCATTGCAGATGGACAGAAAAAAACAACAACCGTTAATTATGCAAACTCAGTAGCTGATATCATTGTTCATATATTTTAGTGAGGGACATTATGTTACTACAGAACACTAAACTCCAACTCACGAGATATGTAGTCAAGTGTAAAATATATACACAATATAATTATACAGGATATATATATATATATATATGTATATATGATAAAGTGCATTAAACAAGTTGGAACATGCAACACAACTACAACAATACATGTGTACAGTAGACACATTAACAACACTTCAAGTCTAGCCAGCACACTCTAAGACCCTGTGATATCACACATCATTGTTAACCCTCTCCCTGCTGGAATCATTAAAAGCACTGTCATAGGATATCTCGGTCTGGCTCTCTCGCAGGAAGATGGGTTAACACATACTACAGTAATAGTATATACACAAAACTTTGCTACATGTTAAACTGGATTTCTAAGGAGTATCATACCTATTGTGAGTGGGGTGATCTATTATGCAAAGATGTGAAGACACAATAAATATCTATGTATACATATATATAGTGTATATAGTTGATAGCATTGGTTCATTAGGCATTAACCAGTAATAGTAAACATTGTATCAATTAATATTGTAATTTGCACAGTCAATGAGAAAGATGTGACAAATAATGTTTGGCCATAAAAATAACAAGACCACCTTCATAATAATTGTAACTTTTGCTTAGAATAAAAAAACATTTGTTGTTATTGCTTTATAACAAAAT
Organism: Lepetodrilus elevatus; assembly: GCA_034780755.1. NCBI lineage: Eukaryota > Metazoa > Mollusca > Gastropoda > Lepetellida > Lepetodrilidae > Lepetodrilus > Lepetodrilus elevatus. Next base: position 10,748 of record JAVCKZ010041781.1, on the reverse strand, counting down.
AATGCTGATCTATCTGTGACTTGAACCACCGAGTTCATTAAGCACATACTGCATAAAACACTCACTTCAATGTGTGTCACCTTGGTTGTTACTTCCTGAAATCAGGGGGGTGGAGTGGGGTGGGGTGGGGGTGGGGGTGTTCTATTCTTAAAATGTCAACTGATATTTTCAGTTCAAAAGCACACACAATACAACATATATAAAGCATGCAAATTCAATATCATTGTTAATACAAGAAGTCCAGGAAACCAATAGAATTTAGATGTCAATATCACTAATTGTAGGCTACAAGCCAGAGCAGGCTACAGGCCGGAGTAGGCTACAGGCCAGAGTAGGCTATAGGCCAGAGTAGGCTACAGGCCAGAGTAGGCTACCGGCAGGAGAAGCTACAGGCCAGAGTAGGCTACAGGCCAGAGCAGGCTACAGGCCGGAGTAGGCTACAGGCCAAAGTAGGCTACAGGCTGGAGTAGGCTACAGGCCAGAGTAGGCTACAGGCCAGAGTAGGCTACAGGCGAGTGTGGTTCCCTGGTTCTCCCTGCAGTGTCGACTGTCGTTGTTTATAACATCTGGAACATAAGTGATCGTGGTCAGCACTCCCGAAGAAATCACAGCCGTCAGTTTTACACTTGTTGCCTGGAAACGACTGTGGCCTGTGACCCTGATCTCCCTCAGCGGCAGAGGTCACTGGATTTGACCTCGCCGTCGGTTGGACGACACTAGAAACGGGTCGGCCAGAGGTCTGACTGGCGGCGATGTACGTACTTCCTGGCGATCCTGTCAGCTTGTAGTCCACGTTGTCGTAGTCTGGGGAGGGGGTGCGGTCGTTCCTGGGATGTCCGGGTCCTCCGGCGTACGACACGTCGCCAACAGAGCGTGACTGAAGCCGATCCATCGTGGCCAGCACGGACAGTCTGGCATCCTCCGGAGCGGGACAGCTGGGTGGAGGATCTTCTGCTCCCGTGTAGAACTTAGAGTTACCGTACTTGACAATAGTCTCCTCGCCTCCTTTGTTTCTGCCGGGGAAAGTGTTGTAGACGAACTGTCCACCTTTCTGCTTCTCCTTGTCAATGGCTTCTTGCTTCTGCTGTGTGAAGCACTTGGAACAGAGATACGCTGACTCTGCGGTTCCGAACATCTGACAGCCTGGCGTCACACAAACCACGGTGGAGCCATTGGAATGAGTGCTCACGCGGTTCCGAATCTCTTCATTTTTCTTCCGCCACAAGTCGCGATCTTTCTCGAACCTTTGCTCGGATGTGTGGAGGTAGTTCTTGACCAGCTCTTGTTGCATTTTCGTCCGAGATACCGACAGCCTTGCGCACCAGACCCGATCCCGACCAACATCTGTACCTATTGTCGCGATGACTTTTGTGCTTTGAGTGATGACGCTGCCGACCGACTGACGTCGAATCTTGTCAGGATCGCCGATATTCTTCATCGCCTTACCAATACTGCCGAAATTCTTCTTCAGCTTCTTCCCCATGCTTTTCCCGATGCTTCCAAACTGCTTGGCCACGCTGTGCGTTCTCGAGTCCTTCTTCTTCTCCTTGTTGCCGACACACCCGACACTGTCGTCAGACTCGCATGAGCCACATGACATCTTGTCGCTGTCGTAGTCGGCGTCCAGGACGGGGATCTGCAGCTTCTCCACGTTCATGAACTGCTGCAGCAGGTTCAGCTTGTCCTCCGTGGACAGTTCCGGCACCTTCTTGTTGCCGCCGGCCTTGTTCCAGTCATAGCTCGCCCCGGGGTCGATGTGGAAGTGCAGAGGTAGGAGGCGGAAGTTTGGGTCGACCAGTGGGATGGCAGCTGCAACAGAAGTCATACAGTATGTACCAAGGACCAGACTGAAATGATCAATAGTGATTTCTCTGCTTCAGCTACAATTCATTATTCTTGTTATGCGTTATTAATGTGTCGTCATTAAGTGACATTTTATTTATTTATTATATGTTTCCATTTTTCTAATGAACGCCTTTTGTAATGTAAAGTAAATACTACCACCCCCCCACCCTGAGCAGACAGAAGGCTAACAAAGAAGGCGTATACTTCTGTACAAACACGATAGTTTGCTACTGTAACTTCCTATTTCCTGCTCAATTTTGACTGTATTCTTGTCTCGAACACTACCCACCTGGCGTGCAAGGCTTCTCCTCGGGGGAAGCGTCGTGTTCCATGGGGACGAGCGCCGAGAAGTGCGCGGCATCATAAGTCAGGAGCAATGGCGAACGATAGCACGACCTGGCTCCGTATTCCAAGGGGAGGTAAATGCCGCCGAAAGGGATGGGTGCCAGCGCCTCACCGCCCGAGTCCTTCAGCAAGGTGTCGGCCACGATAATGATCGGCCGCTGGAGCACGTGGGCGAGCACAAACACGTGGAACTCCTCCAAACTCTCGTAGACCACCGGGTCCGACGACGTACTGCTGCAATGTCCACAAAGTCTACATCAAACATCTAGGAATTCAATTTGAAAGGAATGATTTCTAAAAAATAATAATTTGGGGTGGGATTTGAACTCGGGACCTTTGGCTCCGAAGTCCAAATATTCTACACACCCCACATATGATTTCAAAAGAAAAATAGAATATTGAAAATTCATATAAAGTGACTCAAACTGCATATTGCATAAACCTAAAGAACTGATTATCCTACATCACGTACAGGGATTGATTTCCTTCCAATGATCTGTTATTGTTATCGATAAATCAACTCGTTTTTCAGAGTCAGTTTGTTTATTTACATTTACTGTTAGGTGAGCATGAGCGTGTGAAATGTTGGGTCACATTACCATATCTGATCCATAGCTGGTAAGATATTACTAAAAGGCGAGAAGAAATTACCCGTGAGTAACAACACTATCACAGCAGCTGTTTCGCTTGGACAACTCTGGGAACGTCCGCGGCGTGGGCGACGCTAGCTTCAGCAGGTTCTCCCACTCTGCCTGCCACTCAGCCTCCGACAACACCAGACCAGACTGAAAAACGGCAGTAAGTAGTGGTCAGCATGTACACAGAGTGATCTCCCCTTGCTCCCTCAAAAATAAATATGCCACCCTCCTCACAATTAAATATTTTTGAGTACGATATCATGTGCGACACATTTTACTACAAAATGGAGGTGAGAACATAATGCAACTGGATATTTATTCCTTTTTTTCATTCAGTAAAGATTTCAAGCATACAGGTAGTGTTAATGTTAGCAGGCCATAGGAGGGTTCCACTTAGGTTTCAATTTTTTAGAGTCCCGGGGACGCATGTTGATATACTTATCAACAATTTTTCTTAATAAAGTGCGTCCAAACTTGCAATTTTTGCATATGGGATGCAGGATTGCGCGTTCGGAGAAACCCTGCCATAGTATTTTTGTACCTCTTTATTGGAGATGTTGGTCTGCCACCTCCAGCGCCGGTACAGATGGTCCTTGTACAGTCGTGATGTCATCTTGGCGTACAGAGCATTTCGTAAGATCAGCTGTCGGTCATGAATGCCCCACATAGCTGAAGAAGTGAAACAGAAATCATTGTAGGATTCTAAAAGTGAGATGTTTCACTCTAAATTGTCATTATCTGAGGTATTAATAAGGAAAAAAATGTCATCAATGACCAACAATATCTCCATAGGTTCCAGGGCCAGGGCTCCAGACTAACATTTTGAGTTACTTGCCCACAGAGCAAGTCAGGGCAAGTAACAATGGCACCAAAGGTGCTAAATGTTAAAAAGTAGGTTGCCCGCAGTGCAATTTAACTTGTCTCTGTACGTCAGGCATATGTTAGTCCAGAGCCCTGGGTTTTATGTTAAATTCCATAGAAAACATGAAAATGTATTTGTTGGATATTTACACAACTATTTAATAATGCATTAGCTTTAAATTTTAAGTCTAGCCCTTTCCAAACACTTCCAAAAATAAATAAAATAATAAATAAAAAAAACATAACATATTAATAATAAAATAAATAATTATATTTAGATAGTCTGTTTATGTAACCAAATAAAAATTTCACAATGCTCAACATCAACGCTAAAAAGCAAATTGTGCATCTGAAACTATAGTTCAGAATATCATAATAGATATGACATTGCAGTATTTGACTATTTTTGCCCGATTAGCGTACCCAGGGATGCAGCGTGAAGCAGACAGTTCCCGTCTCCTGACGTGGCCATAGGCAGCAGTCTCTGAGCTATCCTCATCTCCGCCCACCAGTTGAGTCGTCCTGCAGTGGACGAAAGGTTAACAGATTTGATTAGAGTCGACTCTCATCAACAATGGGCACAAAGAGACTCTAACACAAAGATCCACCTGACACAGAGTCATTCGATACAAAGAGACTCATAACACAAAGATCCATCTGACACAGACTCGATACAAAGAGACTCATAACACAAAGATCCATCTGACACCGAAACTATTGGACACACAGACCGACATGACATGTAGTCACACTCTGCATAAAGAGACACATACCTGCCTGTTCCAGAGACACGAGGGTGGAAGTCTCAATGAGGTCCTTCTCCAGATACGCGCGGAAGTCCTCGGAGTAGACGGTCAGGTCGGGCAGCAGGAAGGTCAGCAGGTACATGTGGTCGTGGCTGTCCTCCTCGATGTCGTGCAGGACGCTGGAGCGAGCCTCCGACACCAGGCTCACGTTCTCCATGATGTTGGAGATGCCGCGCTTCAACTTCGGCGCTGGAATATTCACCAATCTAACTCACCACACTATCAATGTACATCTAATTTTGATACCAAACATTTTTTTTCTAGATTTTTTTACTAATATCACGATTTGTCAATTTAGGGCAGGAGGAAACCACAAAGTAAATAGAACAGCAGCTGTTTGGCAGTGGTTATCCTGGCATTGAAAACCTGCAAATATGACCCCTTATCAGGCTTATGAAGCAACCACTCCAAACATGCACTGCAGAGGATAACAAAGGCTACTGGGTATTGTTTCTCGAAACTCTCACATCTACTACCAGACCATGACTCTCGTAGTGATCTCCAATACATGGGAACCGTGCATGTACATGAGCGCTATGGTCTCATAGTGAATACTAGAGCTTCAAGAAACATTACCCTGGCCCTGACTTAATTTTGCTGAAGATGCTTGGTGACAATGGTATACATACTGTGATCGCCACCACTCCCAGTCGTTGTTGTTGTCGAGCTGCCTGCTTCCTTGTCCTTCTCCACCTGACTGGAAGTCGTGGACGTCTGTTGAGAACGCTGCTCCTCCAGCGACTTAGGCATCGACTCCTGCACTTTGGCCTGCCGCTGTAGATGACCCTGAGGTACTCGGAAACCCTGGTCTGGCTGAGGCGTGGGTAATACTCTATGCTGCTGTGTCGGCTGTTGCTGTGTCGGCTGTTGCTGTGTCGGATGTGGCTGTTGTGTCTGATATTGCTGTGTCGGATGTTGCTGTTGTGTCTGATATTGCTGTGTCGGATGTGGCTGTGTCTGATATTGCTGTGTCTGATATTGCTGTGTCGGATGTGGCTGTGTCGGACGTTGCTGTGTCGGATGTTGCTGTGTCAGATGCTGTTGGTGTTGCTGTGCTACCTGAGGTTGTGGATACTGTCGTGGTGCTTGTGGCTGTGGTTCGGAGACGCGGGACGCCTGATGCTGTTGCTGGGGAATCATTGGTGGAGGGAGTTTAACCGCGGGACCCCTCTCAACTTGAATGGGCACAATGCGATCCCCTGGACGACTGCTGGTATCTATTTGAGATCTGGACCTTTGATCGTGGTAGTTATCGTGCAAAGGAAATTTGGGGACTGCTGTGCTGGGCCGGTGTATTGGTATGGCTTCGTAGCCAGGACGCGAGGTGAAGACAGAGGAACCGGCTGCCCGACCAACTCCAATGTTGGTGGACCCGGGTGGGTACGCTCCTCCTCCCCGCTGGTTGTACAGCGTCCTAGGCATTGGACCTGCATGCTGCTCCGAGACTGGAGCACCTCGCTTACTGGGGTCGTTCTGCATTGCAGAACCCTTCCGTTTGGAGTCAATACACAGTTGCTCTATACGCTTGTAAGTTGCCTGGAGCTGCCAGTTGTGTTCTGAAAGTACCAGATCATACTGCGTCAAAACTAAAACATTTCAACTGAATAATTGGCATGTGATTAGACATGTTAGAGTCTTGAAAGTTACCTAAAAATTGTTGTACTTGAACATATTCAAAGCAAAACGTAACAATTTGCTATAGTTTGTATAAGAAATCAAAAACACACATTTCAATTTCATAGAATGGAAATGTTTAACGAATTTGCACAGTACCAATTACTATGGATTATTTTGATGATCATGATAATGTGAACAATACAACAATAATTCCACCAATTGATGGCAGAACTTCATGAAGTGGGTGCGAGTGATTATGGAATTTAAAAGGACTCATACACATAGGTGATTTTACCTATGCCTATTTTTATTATTTGTCTGAAATTGTCATACATAATTATAGAACAGAATCTGCGCTTTTCGGGCATGAAATGCCATGCAAACCCAACCAAATACACCATTTTACTTGACGAATGTAAACAACTGTCTGTTTTGAAGATGGTGATTGATGACTTCTCATCTGGACATGTCAACATTACTGGCAGTCAAGTGATGCTTGTATAATTTATGTGAGAAATATTAAAATATATATTCATATATTGTTGAAAGGGTTAAGAATATTGAAGTAAACAAACACTGCCCAGAAAATGAGCTTATTTATCGATAATAGGTCATTTGGAAGGAAATCAATCACTAAACATGCTAAATGTGGTGTACATAGCAGTGACTCAGATGGCCAACAAAATGTTCAGGACAATATCCTAACAGGTTTTTTAAATCTCGGACATTTGTGAAAATAATCAGGCATGGTCTCTAATAAATTCGGACATTTGCGAAAATAATCAGACATTGTCCGATGACCGACGCCCATCTGAAACACTGCATATGGGTGAACATTTTCCACAGCAATGTAAAATAACTAATCAATTTAATCAGTTAGCATGCAGAAAAAAAAAGGTGTCAATGGATGAATCCATATATCAAATGCCTGTTGTTGTGATTGTATAAATATATAGAAGATCATAATATCCTTGCTAAATGGTACTTGTTTGAAGTGATGTTGAAAGTAGCAATTATGTTTTAGATGTACTACATACTTTAATAATGTTATTGTTTGTTAAAAAAATGTCACCGACTTAAAAGTTCATATTAATTGAAGTACTTATGATTGAGATAGCAAAATGTCAATGACGTAAAATCGAATGAATCACACCTTCACAAGGGCAGTTCACACCTGTGCATGAACATTTCGCACCTGTGCATTAACATACAGGTGTATGGACATTTCACACCTGTGTGCGAACAACAATATTACTGTGAGTGAGAAAACAATTTTGAAATTATATTTTATTAAAATGAAATTAATTATTTTAGTCTGGTTGAAGTTTATGTTAATTATCAAGTATATATCTATACTAGTAATGTTTACATATCCACAAACAACAAAATTAATTAACCACCTCTATGGTGAAGGCAACTAGAAATGCCCTGAAGAGCTTTGTCTGTGCTTAATTCAGCACTCGTGGAAATATCGACTCTCCTACCCAACTCAATGAGATAAACATTGTATTAAAAAAATATCATCTTGAATATCCTCTATTTATTTTTTAGTGACATTTGACATGTTGCATGGTAATGAGGGGTTTGTCTATCTATTTACAGGTTTGCATCTAAAGAAGGATATTCAGGACAAAATCAAGGAGATGAAAAAGAGGATGAGTGATCTCAGCATCGACTTTAGCAAGAATTTAAATGAAGAAAACACTATTCTAGAATTTACAGAGGAGGAGTTGGGTGAGTGAGAATAATTTAATTTTTGGTTCACAAGATGCTATGGGTGTCCAAAATCAATGTTACATTCTACAATGACTGAATTTGCTGTGTGAATATTCAGTTATTGACATTTGTTCATTAGTGAAAACCGTTGCTTGTAGATTTACTCAAATATTTAAGTACAGTGGTTAACATCCTAAATATGAGACTATAAATAAAACTACTAACCAAGGACACACAAAACAAAATAAACCAAAACATTTAGCCTGAATAAAACCTCTTTAGATGTTTGTATTTATTTATTTTTTGTGCGACTATTAATGTATATTTCTGTTTTGTACATTGTTATTTTCGTCACGTTCAAAGATGATGTTTGATGTTTTACAGTTGGACTGCCCAGTGACTTTGTTAAAGGTTTGGAAAAGGTAATTCTGGTGGCCATATGATATTGGTCTACTTTAATTTTATAGTTCATTTTGAAACTTCTCGATGGTATCTTCATGCCATGATAAATCGTCGCAAATGGGTGAAAGATTCCCGCAGCGACGTTAAACTCCATATTCACTCACACTCATGCCATGATAACAGTTGCTATTTACTTCTCACTATGGCAATGCATCTTGTATGTTCCAAGTAGCAGTATACAGTAAACCTCTCATGTAACAGCCTTGCATAAACCGGACACTCGCCTATAATGTAATTAATCTGAAGTCCCGGTCCTGTATAATGCTAATTACGATATATGCAATGAATCTTTAAGGTTGTCATACGAATATGACCCCCTGGTATTATTGTGTTGTTATCATTGTGTTGGTCGTCGCCTATGGGTGAAAAATTCCCGCTGCGATGTAAAGCATAAATGAATAAATCTTCACGTCGTCTTCCCGCCGTTCAATTTGAATGGCAAAGGGAGGTAATTGTATTAACGGTACCCGGAAGTCAGTTTCACAATGAGGCTCCCGCCATTTGTGTTGGTCGAAAGTAGAGCGTTGATGATGTTGATGTTTTGCAGACAGAAAGTGGCAAGTTGAAGGTGTCACTGAAATATCCACACTACTTTCCGTGCATGAAGAAAGCTAGAAATCCAGCTACTAGGAAAACCATGGAGACGGCCTTCAATTCCAGGTACAACTTTGCTTGCTTCTGAATGTGTTGCAAGTGCTACAGGTGTTGCAGGTTTCCTTCTGCCCTAAACTGACAAGCCATGATATTAGTGAAGTAATCTTGAAAGCCGCTCTAAACCCCAATTCAAACAAAAATCATATTTTCTATTCAATTTCATTTTCAGGTGCAAGATAGAGAACACTTCAATTCTTGAAGAACTGGTCAGGTTACGGCACGAGGTAAATACATTGACCAAGGTTAAATATGCCCTGGTACAGATGTCAGAACAAATATATGCCTAGTAGTTTGAATTATTTGGGAAAGAATATATGAAATATTTTCACAACATGCCGTGGTTCTAAGCAATTTTGCGTACAATAGTATTGGAACCTTATTTAGAATACATGGGTAATTTCATCGTCGTGAACTAATGTTCTGTTCCTGTCTATGTTCTGTTCACTTTGGTTTTTCTTTTCATTTACATGGTATTTTTCATTAGCATTCTGCTCACCTTAATATTCTGTTCACATCAAGTTCTGCTCCCATCACTTTTCTGTTCACATATATCTATTCTGTTCAAGTTCATGTTCTTCACATCAATGCTCTGCTCACATCAGTGTTCTGCTGACAGTAATGTTCTGTTCATGCCAATTTTCTGTTCTCATCAATGCTCTGTCATCAATATTCTGTTCATGTCGGTGTTCTGTTCCAGAAAGTCCTGTTCAGATCAGTGTTCTGTTCCATGTCCATAAAGTTCTGTTCACGTCAGTGTTCTGTTCCAGAAAGCCCAGCTGCTGGGGTTCCCGACACACTCGGCGTTCACGCTGGACATGCGGATGGCGAAGACTCCCGAGGCTGTGGACACGTTCCTCACAGAGCTGGCTCAGAAGCTCAAGCCCCTCCACAGTCAGGAGATGGCCGACTTCCTGGCCTTCAAGAAGGAAGAGGTAAAAAGGGAGATAACTCTCACTCACACGCATGCACGCACTTGCACGCACACACACACAAATAAACAAATACAAGCTGAAGCCCCTCCACAGTCGGGAGATGGCTGAGGTAAAGGGAGACAACCCTGACATCCTCCCACACCACTCACCAGCATTTATTTTTCATATTTTGAGCTTGAAAAGAATATTTCTTTTCGTAAACTTAGCCAGTCATCGCTTTGTGCATTATCATTCTTGTGTTGTTCTTATAAAGCATCTTTAGCTTGAGCAGGAAATAGTAGTCAATATTTTTTGTAATCTCGGAGCTTGTTATTTCCATCACCGTTGTAGGTTGAGTTCTGTCACTGCAATGCTTGGTATAGTTTCTCGAACCTCTCATATCCACTGTCAGATCATAACTCCTGTAAGTGCACGATCCCTATGTATTAGAGATTGCTACGAGAGTCTTCATCGTCTCGTAGTACGAGAGCTTTGAGAATCGATTCCCCGTATTGGTAAATGCTTCCATGCTTGTTGCCAGTGCGAGACATACGGGTACAAGTTCGATGGGCAGATCAACTACTGGGACTTCCGCTACTACATGACGATGTCAGAGGAGAAGAAGTATGCGGTGGACCACAACAAGCTGAAGGAGTACTTCCCAATGGAGGTGGTCACCAAAGGCCTGCTGCAGATATACCAGGTCAGTGTATACAATAGACAGATATACCAGGTCAGTGTATACAATAGACATGTATACCAGGTCAGTGTATACAATAGACAGGTATACCAGGTCAGTGTATATAATAGACACGTATACCAGGGGTGCGTTCAAGCTAGAATACGTATCGATATGTATTGCTATGTATTGCTACAGAAGCCGTTCAGCAGCA
>JAVCKZ010041670.1:0-19091 GCA_034780755.1 Lepetodrilus elevatus | reverse complement strand
TTATTTATAATGTAGAATGAAATGATGTATAGCGAAAAGTGGCAAGGGATTGCTGTAAAGAGCGCTGAAATAGCATTATGTTTCATGGTTATTGGGTATGCAAAATTTGAATAAATTCCCGGATGTTGAACTCGCTACCATAACTTCCAATGAATACTGTGATGAGTAATCTAATCAAAGCAGCACGTTCTATCTGCATGTTATACAGAGTACTATGCAAAAACAGTCATAAAAATTGCAAATTTGAAACCAAGATGTCTGGAATCGTGAAATACATTCTGCAACTGAGATTCATCCAAGATTAGTAATAAAAATAAAAAGTACCATAATCTCCATCTTTGCCTAAATTTAGACTAATGTATCAATTCTTATGAATTAAGGCAAAGCCTTAAATTCTTGTGAAGACAGTCACATTATACATTATTATATTTTTATATTGTATTACAGTGAGCCCTCATTATAATGCACCTCTTATGTACCGTGGAATCGGGATAAACTGCAGGGTTAATTATTAATAAGCAATATTGTTATGATACATACAGAAGGGTTGTTTCTCCATAAGCATATATTGGATATAATTTTTGACATTTTGTTCGTATTTAACTTAAATTTTAATAAAATAAAATAAATTCACTTCCAGGCAACAGCCCAGCTGAAGGAACTGTTTAAAGATCCGTCATCTTTGGGTGCGCTGTGTCAGGTGCTGGCATCATGCCAACGACCGCAGGTAACTTGTAGCTCTGCTGAAAGCATCACGCCTCAAAGTTATGAAACATTTTTTACCACAATTTCATACTCAACTCACATTTTGTACTCAAATTCCAATGCAAAGTTTGAGTTGAGCATGAAAGAAAGTTTTGTAACTTTATGGGCCAGATCTTAAGTTATTTAAGGGAGAGGTTTTGTAATTGCATGGAAGGATGAGATGGACATGTGAATGATAACCTTGTAGCACGTTGAACAGCAGTTTGGGTTGTATACTCCCCAAGGTGTTTAGCAGGAATTAAGTGCACACAGATCCATTGACTGGGCTAATAATGTAGTGCTATGAGCACGCTTTCGAGTGTGGATTTGGTGCAATATATAATTGTTCACATTATTATTATTATTAATATCATTTAATACAACTGTTTTGTCACACTCTACACAAAATATCAAAATAGTTTTTAATTTGTCTTTTGTTAGGAATAGTATTCATCTGAAACATATTATATAGATAATAAACAGGATATATATCATCTCACCCATCATGCCATGAGTGGAAAAGCTGGTCTGGTACATGTTGCACGAGTAATTAAATATATTATCTGCAATAATGTCCTATGAATTTCTGAAATAAGCATGTTTATTTTTTTTTCCGTTTTCCTTTTAGATTCGTCAGTATGCTGCTGTTCTCTTGAGACGGAGAATACAGAAATCTAAACAATGGAAAGCTTTGTCAGAAGATGTCAGACAAAGGTAAGTTGTGATATAATTCAACACTACTCTCCTATCAACTATAATGTGTCGTCTTGTTGCTGCAGATCTCACTTTAAGTTTAATGCATTTTCACTATAATAATAGCCATCATATATGTGAAATAATATTGAATGTAGATATAAACTACAATTAATTAAAGTTTTAAAATAAAAATTTAATGATAATTGTAAAACTAATTACTGAATAATATCTAAATAACTGAAGTCGCAAAATTGGTGGAATACCTGCTGTGACATAAAGCACTAATTCATTCATTCATAAATAACTGAAGTGACTGAAGAAGAACGTTACGATAAGTAGTTTTATGATAGTATTTCCAATTGAATGTTTTCTTTTCTACTTCAGCATCAGAGGAAATATACTTCAGCTTCTTATCCAGGAACCAGAGTGAGTATTTCAGCTCTAATCTACATTATCTAGCATAAGCAATTAATTCCATTCTCTTTCTGATAATGTAACGGCTACAATTACCCATGATTAGGGAGTTAGATATACTATAGTATGTCCACTCATTGGTTAGCATGTCATGTGTCAAGCTGCGTATGATGGTTGAGGGGTGGGGGGGTGGTGTGGAGATTGGGATGGGAGAGGAGAGGACAGTGGAAGGAGGTCAGATTTTGGAGTCAAATGTTCTGGGTTCGAACCTGTCCTGGCATCAATGTCTGCAGAAGTTATCTTTCTTACAATGTCATGATGCTGTCGATGGTCATCTTTCAAAATGTAGCATGATTTCAAATTTTATCTAACTTTAATTATCGTTTAACCCTGGATTAAGCAGAGGCACTGCTATATAGGGCATCTCTGGTTGCCTATAGCAGGGAGGGTTAATAGGGTCATTCAGAGTACTGTTACACATTGGATGGCACACTATTAGTGATTAATCTTTAAAGCAGCTCTAAACCCTAATACGAATAAAATAAATGGACAAATTGTTAATGAATGTCTATTGTCTATTCCAGGAAAGACGTATGCAAGGCTATATCCCAGGTTGTTGGGACGGTGGCGAAACACGATCTGCCCTCCAACAGCTGGCCGCAGGTGTTCGACTTCCTCCTGACCACAACCAAGGATCCTGATGTCGCAAAGAGAGAGGTGCGTTACCGGTGTCGGCGAAAGGCGTGGATGGTAGCTCAGTGGTAGAATGTTCGACTTCAAAGTAAATGGCCCCAGGTTCAAATCCTGTCTCGGGAGCCAGCGTCAATGTTGGTGAAAGTTTGCTTCCTGATGCGATATTGATAGGATGTGCTGTCTGTACCATGGTGATGCAGTTATCATCCTTGGCCTGTCAGTACCAGCCCTTGGTTTCAGGGGTTTACTGCAACAGTTAGCGCTACAGATGTTGTGGGTTTCCTCCTGCCTTAACTCTCTCCATGCTGTAGGCAACCAGAAATTCCATAATAGAGAGCATCCAGCAGGCAGAGGGTTAAATTGACAAGCTGTGATATAAGTGAAATAATCCCGAAAGCAGCTCTAAACCTCAATTAGAAATATAAAGTGTCAGGGAAAAAGTACTTTATTCATGTATGTTTGTGTTTCAGCTGGGGTCGTTTGTCCTGTACACAGTGTGTTCTGTGGCCAGTGAGCAGCTCAAGCCTCACCTGCGGTCAGTGCTGCAGCTACTCACTGAGCTGATCAACGACACCCAGAGTCAGCAGGTGCCGTACTACACCATCAGGTAAAACTCTGCACTTAGTAGGCAATATTACACTTTCTGAGTTTTAGGTAAAACACACTCTGATTCTTGGGTAAAACTAGCCCTAGTCCCAACTTTTATATGTGGATTTGTGAATAATACTGTTAAATTACACACATTTTATTTCTTTAATTCTGGTGAATTTCAAGTTTATTCCATGTTATCTGATATAGTGTATGTTGATTTCAGGTCAATGACAGAGCTGATATTTTTCCTGGGAGATGACGAAGGGGTGAGTGTGAGGTCAAGGGTCATTCATGTAAAATGCAACAGTGACAAAATAATCATGAACATGAGTGAACAAAATCATAATAAAGTACAACAAACAATTTGAATTGCCATTTCATGTGCAATATAGAATCAGATATTAAATTATGCTACACTGGTGTCAAAGTAAGTTTAATTTGTTTCTTAATCTTGTCATCAAAAGATTAATAACTTATATTTTGTTACAGAAATTTGTCCAAGGCTGTATACCAAGAGTAGTACAAATCATACGTGAGCTCGCGGTTAAAGAAGAGGTGAGTATATCTCCACTTTTAACTGCTACTCAGAGATAATACAGTCATTATTTTGTGGATGTGTGCTTTAAAATTAAACTTAAAATCGCCTTAAGTTTTATGTACGACATAGTGGTAAGGAAGAGTGTCTCTAATTCAGGGCATTGATTGGTGTTACAGGACAAGGCGTGCGAGGTGATGGAGCTGTTTGACGAGCTCCTGGAGACCGAGGTGTCCATCATCGTGCCGCACATCCGTCTCATCATGGAGCTGTGTCTAGAGGTACGGTCGTCACCGATTGGTCACTTCTCCTGTCTGTCTTTCCTTTACTTCACGTACTGTCCACTCATCGGGCCCCCGAGATTGCAAAACTATGATTCCACGCTCAACTCAAAGATTTGTTCACGTGTCCCTATATAATATTTGAGTTTGAATATGAAATCGTACTCAAAATGTTTCATACTTTCGGGTCCTAGCCTGCGTTTCACGAAAGGGGTGTAAATTTACGCTGGATGTATGGATATATCAGGACGTATAGCACAGAGTACATGTAACTCTGTGCATGTACTTCATGATTTATGTCTGGTGTGAGTGTACACCCCTTTCGTGAATTTTGTTTTACAATTCATCCAGCCATAGTTGTTGGAATAAGACTGATGTAACAGCTATGAACATTGACATCTTCCTCAAACACAGTGATTTGTATGAAAACAATTAGTGATTGTAGCTTTGAAGTATTTCATCCTGTTTTAGATCGCAGCCAAGAATGACCTCCCAGATAGTGTCAGGGTCAAGGCCATGTCGTTCATCACATCGCTGACGAAGTTGAAGAAGAAGGTTTGTATAGATTTGATGATGTGCCTCTGGCAGGCATCAGAAACACAGGCTTGAAGGCAGCTACCTCAATTTGTTTTATTTTTCCACCAAATCTTGTTAAAATACTAGATTGAAAGAAGGCCAGTATTTCTGAGAGAATCACACAATGGACTATTTGATATTACAATTGCTACGGTGAAGGTGATCATCTCACTCACCCACCCATTCACTCACTCATTCACTCACTCACTCACCCATTCATTCACTCACTCATCCACCCATTCAATCACCCATTCAATCACCCACTCACTCATTCACTCATATTCACTCACTCATTCACTCACTCACTCACTCTAGATTCGTGTTTATTAATTTGATAACATAATTTCCAGGCCATACTGAAGCAGAAGCTGGTCCCGGCCACGCTGCAGGTGATGTTCTCAGTCATGTGCAGTGTGGACGATGACGATGAAGCGGATGACGATGAAGAAACAGAGTCGCATGCCCCTTGCCAGTACGCACCACAGGTACGGCGAAATCTAGCGTTGATACAAACAGCCTTCTGTCGCTGCAATATTACTGTGACTGGCGGCTGTGCACTTGGACTTTAATTAACCCTCTCCATGCTGAAGCGAATGTCTAATACAGCAGGGAGAGGGTTAATAAAGGTCAAGGCAAGTTGATTGAAATTTATCACCCTGTACTAGCAGACCTAATGCTAAAGAATTAGGAAGCAATGTTAGCACAGTGGAAAGGATTGCCTTCCTGAATCAGTCAGAATATGAATTAATGTCTACACTCGCAGTGTGATTATCATCCCTGGGTATTGTTTCTCAACGCTCTCGTATCTACTATGAGACCATAGCGCTCTCGTAAGTGCACGATTCTCATGTATTAGAGATCGCTACAAGAGTCCATATGGTCTTGTAGTAGATATGAGAGCTTTGAGACGTATGTACTAGCCAGTGTTTGCAGGTTTGCACTGCAGTACTGGCCCTGAGATTACGAAACCTTTTGAGTACGATTTCATGCTCAAGCTAAATTTTACATGTGGATTTATGAACAAAACCTTTTGTTGAGTATGACTACTCAATATTTTACCCATAATTTCGGGGACTGGTATTCCAGATTCTCCATCCCACTGCAGAATTTGAACATAACATACATCAGATTTTGGTCTTGTCAGTACCAGCCGGTGCTCGCAGGTTTACTGCAACATTCAGCGCTACGGATGTTGTGGGTTTCCTCCTGCCCTAAACTGACAAGTCGTGATATTAGTGAAAGATTCTAGAAAGCGACTTTAAACCCCAATACAAAAAAAAAATTAAAAAATACATCAGATTTTCCATGATTTAAAATATTTATAAATATTTATAAATATTTTTTTGGGTGTTTGTGTATGCAGATCATCCGAGGGAGTTGCACAGCAAGTGAAATGGCCTCTGGGGTGATACATGTTGCTTTGCGTTTGTTTATTTTCAAAATGGCCGCCATTTGTAGATCTAGCATCAAGTTCCAAATTATTTTCAAAGCGATTTATGGGTTGATATTGTTACTTTTATATTATTGTTGTTTCCTTTTTTTTGTGTTCACTTTTCATGTTTCCATTATCTTGAATATTTAGTTTGTTGAAAGATTTGCATCTATGATAATAATAACAATAATGACATTTATATATGTGCTTGAATCAACAAATGGGTATGCTCAAAGCGCAAGAACAAATAGGATGAATGAAATGATATTAGCCAATATTGTTAAGCAACAAATAACTCACTGTGACATTTTGGGAAGACGTGTACTATGAAATCAGTCCTGGTTAGGTATGAAACTGTTTCGGGAATGAAACACATCCACTGTTTGTCTCGCACTCAACATGTTCGTTCCTTGCAGGTGATAGACACTCTGGCTCTACATCTCCCTCCAGACAAGCTGGTTCCAGAAGTGGTGAGTGCTTGTGTTTAATCGTCACATAGTTTTACTACGTAAACTGATAACAGTTAATTACAAAATAAGGAGTAAGCATATTCCCTGCTGTACTGCAAGTTTTGCATCATTCAGCGAAGATCTAGCTTCATTAACCCTCTCCCTGGAGGCAAGCAGTGATGCCCAACAGAGCTGTGCCTAATCCAGCAGGTAGAGGGTTAAACATTGAACGATGAGCTGTTATAAATGTGCAGGTGTCCCACATGTATTCTGGGTTTGAATCCTAGATGGTGTCCTGGCCCCCGTTTCACGACAGTGTCCTGCCTAGTTAGGAGCTCCTAACCCGAGTTATCACCTCGTAAAGTGTTTCACGACGACATCGCAAGTCATAATCCCTCCTTAAATTGGCATCTAACTTAGGAGGTGATAAACCGTGTCATAACTTTAGGAGGCCGTCGTAAAACGGGGGCCTGGTATCATCAATCAGTGGAGAATGCAGGCAGTAGCATTTACCTGCAATAGTCCTTGTTACCTGTCTATTTGTTACCTGTCTACTTGTTACCTGTCTATTTGTTATCTCTCTACTTGCATAGTTATTATTGATCACATTTTCTTAATAAAAATTGTTGTCATCTTTTCAGATGGTACTTGTGGAATCTGGGCTAGCTAGTGAGAACGCTGGCGCGAGGAAAGCGGCATTCATCACACTGGCCGTCATTGCCGAGGGTTGTGCAGACTTTATCATGAACAAGTCAGTGAAGAATTACATAGCTTCTATACACTACAAATGTGGCAGGTTTTCTCTATATTTAAAAGCCAGCAGTGATTTTAATGAAATAAACTTGAAAGTGACATCCCCAATAAATCGCCAATAAAATTAATTATTTCAGACATATGAATGCAATCCTACAGTGTGTCTTCAAAGGCTTGAACGATTCCGAACCTGTCGTCAGAAATGCAGCAGTGTTTGCTCTAGGCCAATTCTCAGAACATCTACAGGTAATTATGACTTATTTAATTGATGAATTGAAAATATGACAACATTTCGAAAAAAGATTGATGTTGATTTAAGATTACCCTGCTTGTTATTGACTTCATTCCTAAAAATTGTCATTGGTGTCAACTAAACATTCAATTGTTCCTTTACCATGGCTGACATGTTTCTGTCTCTCTGTTTTCAGCCAAATATTACAAAATATGCATCAGAGTTACTTCCCATATTGTTCCAATACCTAGGGCGCGCCACCCAGGAAGCTGGGACCAATCCCAAGGGACTTACGAAGAGTTACTATGCCCTGGAAATGTTTATTGAAAACCTCGGTAAATTAATTATATTCAAAAATATGTTAGTTTTCATTTCTTGGTGAATATCTAAAGATCCATGTACGCATATCAAATTACTTAGCATTTTATAAAAATAATAATGAGTTCTCTTCTGCTTACAATGCCAGAATTCATATTAATCTTTTTTTGATAAGAATATAATATGATTAATTTTCAAACATGCAGAATGTATATTATCTTTACTTTCAAACCTCCATTTCAGAGAAGGAAATTCTTCCTTTCCTGCCGAACCTAATGGAGCACTTGTTGTCTGTCTTGAAGAACGCTCCCTCAGTGAGGGCAAAAGAGCTCGCTATCAGTGCACTGGGGGCTGTAGGTACGTGTCACGATGTTATCCTAGTTTAAACAAACAATGACAATTGTGCCCATGCGTTATCCTTTTATTTTCTCTTGATAATGAGTAAATATAAAAATGTGCAGTGTTTGAGAGAGGTGATAGACTATAGTGGTGTTTCTTTTGCTAGGTTTGGTGTGCGTCGTTTACGTACTTCCTGCAGCTATACGTTTATTTGCAAGCCACTGGCAAATTTATGGCCCACTTGTGTTGCTTGAGCTGGTATCTGGTGAACAGCGCATTTCAGGAAGTCGTCCGAGTTGTTTTATTTGCACTTCCGTCGTCGCGTGACACTCTCGAAGCAGCCAAAGCGACTAGCCTATTTTAGCCAAAAGAAACGCCCCTTTCAATTTTAATATAACTTTATATTATTAGAGACTCACTGCTCCAAGTGCCCATCGTCGCAAATGGGTGAAAGATTCCTGCAGTGACGTTAAACTCTGTACTCACTCACTCACTCCAAGTGCCCTTGCTGGATACCGGGCATTATATAAATGTATATTTTGATTGATATAATTCTTTCTGAGGACACAGGACTAGGCAAATAGAGATGAAAAGCTTTACTGTATTTTTTTAATCATGCGTCTTGCAGCTGTCGCGGCCAAGGAGGGGCTGGTGCCGTACTTCCCCGAGGTGATGACGCACTTCAAGGTGTATCTGCAGTTTGTGGACAACGTCGAGGAGACAAGGAAACTACAGATACAGACAATAGGTAGTCTTATTTAAAATAAATAAATAAATAAGTGAAACACGTGACCGTAAACAGCCCACTTATTTTATCATTATGTACGCGTTTTCATCACTGCCAGATTTAATATCTATGCATATTTCTCAATTTGAACTGCCTTATCTGGGCTACTGGACAATAGATGGTCTTAGCCACTGTAAAGAATTGTATATTTATAAGAATAAATGTTTTGTCTGCAGACACACTAGGAGTTCTAGCTCGGAATGTAGGAGATGCAACGTTCCTGCCTTTATGTAAAGAATGTGTTCAGTTTGGAGTGAACCTTTTAGAATCGGCTGACGATCCAGATGTACGAAGATGTGTGTAAGTACTTGCAAAAACTTTGTTGCAGATTTAGTTTGATAATTTAGTAAGTTGGACAACATTTTCCAGTACTTTTCTAAATCAAATAAAATGTTAAAAAAGATTTTTAAAAAAATATTATTTAGAAATATGTTTGTTGAGTGACTTTATTGACTGTTGCAGGTATAGTTTGTTTGCGGCTGTGTCCAACCTGATGAAGACTGATATGGGAGAATATATGAACAAAATTGTACATTACATGTTGATGTCTGTCAAGTCACATGAAGGTGTCACGGTAAGTGATTGTGTCTTGTCATGTCATCTTCTTCATCAAGCTGAAACCATTGTAACTGAAATATGTAAAGTAATGTTGAAAGTCGTGTAATAATTACAAATCAACTTGCGAACAAATACTCAAACTCCATTACTTTGCTACTATGACGAGACTTTTAGGATATTTTGATTTCAGTTTAATTTGTTGTGCTAGTTGCATGCTTACATATCCCTGATTTTAATTCCCTTTTCAGCCTCACTTCAAAGAAGATGTAGACCAGGTAGCCATATTTAATGACGAGGATTTTCAAGATGAAGAAGACATCGGCGACGAAGATGACGAGGAGGATGAGGAGAATAAAATTGAGGGGTATGTATCACACCATGATATGTGATGTTGTGTTGTAATGTATTAAAGACTAAAAGACAAGACTTTAAAATTAAATGCTTTGTGATTAAAAATTGAATATGATATCGGTCATATTGACCTCACTGCATTTTCCTAATTTTAGAATCAGTGTGGAGAATTCGTACCTGGATGAAAAAGAAGATGCCTGCACATGTCTAGGGGAACTCGCTGTGAATTGTGGGTAAGTGGTGATGCATGTACTTTGGCTGTATGCATGTAGTTTGGCTGTATGGTAATTTCACGCGTTTTATAAGTCAGGATTGTCAGATAGGGGTGAATGATTCTCTCTGCAACATTATGCCACTCACTTGTAAATGTCGTTTTGTCCGTGTTTCTTCCACAGCCCACTGTTCCTGCCGTTCCTGGAGGAGAGCTACACAGAGGTTCTGAGACTGACGGACTACCCGGCGCCGGGCGTACAGAGGGGCGCGCTGACGTCGCTGTCACAATTCTGTCTCTGTGTCTACCAGGTGCACGGCAAGACTCAGTCGGCGGAAACTAAGACAGGTCAGTCGACAGTCAGTGGTTGGTGGCACGGGGGTAGACCGTCAGATTTAAGAGTCAATAATTGCAGGTTTTAACATGCCTTGGAGACCAGGCGGCAATGTTTGTGAAAGTTTCTGACATGCAGTGGTTTCAATAGGTGGCGGCAACCGGCAAAATTGTCCGTCTATTTCCTAATTATTACATCTATTTTCAATCTTGCTTACACTACGTTGTAGATGAAAGTATGATTTATGCTTCTTACTTTTGCTACTCTGCCACCTTCTTCCGATTCTACTGAAACTACTGGTCATGATAGTGGTGGAATGTGCTGTCTGTATTTGTTGCAGTATCCGCTGATTATTTGATCGATTTTATTCTTCCTCGTACATTTTGGTTTCGCTTTCAGCGTTGTCGACAATGCTGCCGGCCGTAGTTCAGAAATATCTGGAGGTGATCAAGACTGACCTGGATAGAACGGTTGTGATGGGGGCTGTCGATGCTTTGTACGAAATGCTGGATAAAATAGGAGTGCTAGTGGTACAGGAGACGGGTGTAGCAGACGCCATCTTATTTATGGTCAAGGAAGTCTTTACGCATAAGGTACAGGAAGCCATTTTGTTTTCTTTTATTTGTATTTATATATTTATTTTTAACTTTTATTTTTTGTTCATTTATTTTTATTGTTGCTCATGTGTTGCTGCAGTCACATTAAGCCAACAGTAAATTTAATAAATTATGAATGAGATGCAATAACTACTGTTTGCAATATAGCATTGTATTCTGTTTGTACTTCAAAGATTAGAAACAGTCGTGTTAGCTGTAAAGGGAGGTAATCTCTTCTATATTTAGAGTTATCCCCACTTGAAAAATAATTTAGTGATAATTTCAATAAGTGAACTGGCAACATTACTTCCTCCACAGTTGACATGTCAAGATGGAGAAGATGATGATGAAGATGAGACCCAAGCGGAATACGACGGAATGTTGATCGAGTCTGCGGGCGACGTCTTGCCGTTGATGGCTCGGCTACTGGGAGGCGAACAGTTCCTGCCTTTCTTCAGTAGCTTCATTGTAGACCTCCTCAAACGCCTGGTGAGTTTCATGTACAACATATAAGAGTATAATTATAATAATAATAACAGTAATAATACTGCTTGTAACACTGGGCTCCACAGTAGAGTCATACTCAAAGTGCAGACGTAAATAGTGAAAGTGAAATACTATTTTCCAGCGATTTAAAAATGAATGTGATTTGCAGAAAGAGACGAGCTCGACGTCGGAGAAATCGTTCGCGGTGGGGACGTTGGCAGAGACGATCGAGGCGTGCGGAGCGGCGTCTGTAGTGTACGTGGACACACTGTACCCTGTGTTTGTGAGGATGGCTCGCGAGGAGGACGATGAGGTTCGCAGCAACGCTGTGTACGCCTTGGGTGTGCTGGCCATGTTTGGCGGAGAGAAAATACAACCGTATCCTTTACACAACATGCAGTCACAGCTGGTTCAGTGCAGTAATAACTAGTGCTGGCCAAGAACTGGGACCAAATATAAAAAAAATCATTATTTTAAAAATATTTTTACTTTTATAAATTATTACCCGTATATAATGATATATTAAAGTGAAAGAAAATTCAAAGTGGCTCATAACCCAATTAAAAGAAAATACCTTAAAATTTATGACATAGACTTTATTAACCTTGACCTGGACATAGACACTACAAGGACATTCTGAAGATGTTGTTTGACATTCTGAACAAGGAGCACAACGGCCGTGTCGTGGACAACATCGCCGCCGCCAGCTGCCGACTCATCATGGCCAACAAGGACCTCGTGCCTCTAGAACACGTGGGTACCTTCTCAGATTCTTGCACAATAAAGCAGTCTGTTCAATGTTCATTAGGGAGCAATACCTCATATGCTGCTGTCATGTGCACACACCACCACACCATACATGTACACATATATACATACGCAGATATATACATGCGCACACATACACACACGTATACATACACACCACTACCATGCTATATTCTAGATGATTTGCAGACTCATTTTATTTGGATATGGCAATTCTCTTTGATGGATACTGTAATGGTGAATCTTTGACATGCTCTCTTTTCAGCTAGTTATTAAGTTAAGTTTATGAATCCTCCAAAAACTTCACAAATAATAATTTGTAGAAAAGAAAATTAATTAAAAATCCAAATATTTGCTGTTAACTATTAATTATTTTTATCATCATTATCCCAAGAGTTGCTGTTCTTTGACTGAAGCTTTACAGATTGTTATTGAATGATGATTGTTGCTGTGTGGCTACAGGTGGTGCCAGTCATCGTGCAGTGTCTGCCACTCAAGGAGGACATGGAGGAGTGGGTGACCGTCTTCACCTGTCTTATACAGCTGTACAGTCAGGCCAACCCGCAGGTCAGTGTCTCACCAGCACCGCCAGCCACGGCTAGCAGATCCGACCCTGAGATCCTGAGATCAAGCCCCGATATTGGGCCATGAGATTAGGCCCCAAGATCAGGCCATGAGATTAGTCCCCGAGATCAGGCCCCAAGATTACGATACTTTTTGGAGCACAATTTCATACTCATTTTGTTTGAAAATCCTCGTAAAATTTTGAACGAGCTTGAATTTCATACTCAAAAGGTTTTGTAATATTGGGACCAGTTTTATTATCATCACTTTTATGATAGTGTGGTAGCGCAATGGGAAATGTTGGACTTCGCAATCAGCTTCAAATCCTGCCCCTTCGGAGTCAGCTTCAAATCCCGCCCCGGTAGTCCGGCATCAATGTTTGCAATAGTTACCTTTCTGACACGATATTGATAGGATGCACTGTGTACTGTGCAATAAAGTTACCATCCTTGGTCTGTCTTTACCAGCAGCTGCTTTCAGGTTTACTGCAACATTCAGTGCTACAGATGTTGCGGGTTTCCTCCTGCTCTAAATTAACAAGCCATGATATAAGTGAAAGAATCTTGAAAGCGACTATAACCAGCAATTAAAACAAATGTTCCCAACTTCTATTGCAGGTTATAACAGCAATTCCCCAAATTCTGACAGTAACGGCAAATCTGATGGGAACTGACCGATTGAAACAAGGTGGGTAGCCAGGGTTCCATTCTCTTCGTACGTTCTTCTTTACTTCTTTCCTCGCCTATGGGTGAAAGATTCCCGCTGTGACGTAAAACAATAATTCACTCACTCACTCACTCTTTACTTCTTGAGAAAATATTTTCATATATGTGTAGAATAATTGTAATATATTTTAAGTCTGAATTTGATGCAATTTATTGAGTGACAATAGGCAATATGTTGACAATATAATAATTTATTTTTTATTTTTTATTTTTTAAAATATAATAATGATAGTTAAATATGGACCTCCCATCATGACTTTCATTCCGTTGATTTATTTGACAGAAGTACAACAGCTGCTTGTCCAGTTCATACAGAACGTATCAGGATCGTATCCCGACATTTTCAAAGAGGTCAAGGTCAATCTAGGACCGGAACTGGCTGCCAAGCTTGACATGTGTGCGTCGTCTGGAGTGGCAACGTGAACTACGACATCCGGGTCAACGACCTGCCGCTCTGCTCAATGTGCCTACGCTGTGCTTCTACTCTAGCTGTCGCAGCCTCGTGTTCCAATCTGCTTCCGTCTCCTCCCTGGTAATAATACGTCGCCTCCGCCGCTAGGATAATATGGACTTGGTATTTCTTCCCCTTCAACAAGTGTCTGTGATGCAATAGGAGTTTATTGTGGTTATTTTATGAAGAGATTTATCTGTCTGAAGTCATGTTCCAACACTGGAGTTGACGGTCCAGAGATTGTAGTTAAGAAAATATTTTGGTAAATAGTGATGCTATTATTTGATTAGAAGATTCTGGTGATGTCGAGGCTGTTGTTCTCATTGCTTCATAGCCAGTGGTCAATACTGATAATTGGTGTATAGATGACTCTCATCGACTGTTTAGTTAACTCTGTCCATGCTGGAGGCAACATGAAATGCCCTAAATGGCAGTGCCTGTGCATATTTCAGCAGAGATGGGGTGAATAATATTCAAGTTTTTGATTTGTTACTTCATTGGAGTAGGTTGTTTTCAAGGTCGTGGTTTGTCAGGTATTATTTTAGCATACTTGTTAACAGATAACTATTTGATCCCATAGTTTTGTCCTGTGATTTACCGTAATTTCCTGTGTATAGCCTGCTACACCGTATGGTCTGCATTGTGCCAAATATGTTAATTTAGAAACATATCGTCAGAATAAATAAGTAAACATGAATAAATAAGTCAAATTTGCATTTTATAGTTTGTTTTTCATTTTAATGTGTACCACGGGCTATACACAGGAAATTACGGTAATGTTAAGAATTTAGCCGAGCATTGTATCTACTCGCTATGGCATTCCTAACTATCGCATTCCGAATTTTAAAATTTTAGTATCACGCCCATCTAATATCAAGGTCACCAAGTGTTAAAACCTGTATTGAACCGGTAACCATAAAACCTTGTACATAATGTGAAATTCCATACATAGTAGAACATAATATTATGCACTAAATGTTCGTTCGTCATAATTATTCTACTATGGGATTTATGTTCAATAACACAATAAATGGCGACATAATTTGTTGACAATTTAGCCTTTTAGAAAAGTTGTTATCTTTTGTTCTGTTACTGATTAGAATGACAAATAATTACTTGTTTGTATATTAAATTAAAACAAATATCAAAACAGATATTTTGGAATTGTTTGCAATCATGGTACAAATTAAATAGAGACAACTGTTAATAGACAATGTTTTTTATTCCATATTTATTTAGAAAACAATTTGGAACAAACATAGTAAGGCATATACAGTAGACCTTGCATATAACATACAGTATACCTAGCATATAACGTACTCATTGGGACCGGCTATTTTTGTCCATTATATGCATATTCCGTAATTAGCATTAGATGGGACCGGGACTTCAGATTTAGTCCATTATAGGCGAGTGTCCGGTTTATCCGAGGCCGGTATATGCGAGGTCTACTGTACTACCATCAAGGTTTAAGGGAACAATGATATTGATATTTTCATATTACTTTCAAATGCAGACATTGTTAATTGGTATTGTGGTACATGTCACCACTATGGCCAATACTGTAAGATGTCTCTCTTTCAACAAACAAAAATAAGTAATACAATTATGTGTTCCCTTATTGTATTATTATAGTAGTATATTTTCTAGTTGATGTTAATCAAAATGCACTACATGTATCATGTATACAATACTGATAGATGTCCTCAAATTTAATATGCGTATTAACATGGAGTGGAAATACAATGTGCACGGTAAAAGAAATGGGAATGTGTATTACACAAATTGTGACAATTGTATCACCAATATCAATTGTCTGTTTATGAATGAAATTAACAATCCAAAAATCATTTTGATGTTTGAGGGCAACAAGGAATGTACAGGTATTTCAGAGTAACAAATATAATTGATTTTACGTTTTAGGATACTGTATATTTTAGCATAAATTAAGTAATTACGTAGTAGGAATATGTGCCTACGTATGTTATATTTATCATGGAAAATTATAAAATATTTCTTTTTATGAAAATATTTAAGTTTTAAATAAAATAAAATATTCGCAAATGGGTGAAAGATTCCCATATTCACTCACTCACTAAATGCAAAACAAAAGTCATTTTGTTATAAAAATACATTTAGCATCTTGTTGCACTCGCCACTCAAAGTATTGTACACTCTCTACGCTATGGCAAGCTTGTTTTGTTATGACTGCAAAATATCTATTGTTCCACATGGAGGATTGTTCTCGCCAATTTAAGTTTTTGCATTTATAGAAATTGTGCTTATCAGCTCATTTGTTTGACATTTTTTTTAAAGAATATTCTGTGCAATATTTCAAGTGTTTCAATTTCAGGTTTCACCAAAAGCAAATAAATTTGCCTTTGAACACACTCTGGCATTCATTTTTATTTGCACAGCAGTTCGTTTGCCTATTTTCTGAATTTATTTGGGACATCAACTAGGTCTAATTTAATTTTAAAATGTTTGTGGATGGAAAATATTACGGTACATGGATATGTTTATCTTGAAATTGAATTCTTACTTTTAAATCTATTTATTATCTTGATCAGTCATACACTGATCTAAGCCTGTGTGATTGCTGGCTTTCATTATCCATCGTCATTTACACAGCGATAAATCTTTTAATCTTGATTTTCATACAATTTGTGTGTGATCATTGACAAGGTAAGGCCTCTAGTTGTGATTTCCGGGGCCTCAGAGCCAGTTTGAAGCTTACCGGTCATATTTCAGATTCATTCGGTCCATAATGGAAATCATAAAGACTTGAAACATAACAATTATATTCGTGTTGTTTTTATATATGTGAAATGTGTAAAGCAGACAAAGTATGCTATATGGATACACTCTTGTATAGCGGAATAAGTACGATTTATGTGTATAACGGACATTTGTCCGGTTTATATGTATAACAGACTAAGTATACAGTATATAGAGAATACTAAACGAGCTTCCGTGTGATACCATTTTTATTAAACAAGTGACTAGTTTTGGTATCTACAAGCGAAAGCTAGTTAAGATACCAAAACTATTCATGAGTTTAATAAAAATGGTATCACACGTAAGTAAGTTTAGTATTCTCTATTTATTACACATACGTTGAACTTATAGCCGTTTAATAACATAGCATTCCCTATACTAACAGTTACTTAAAGAATACCTCTCAACTGAAAAATGACATTTTGTAATCACCACCTATATCGTACATGTGCATTTCAGGGTTGTGGGGCGACTATCTCTCTCCAACTTATGAACTCATAATCATGTGACCTTGCAAGCTCATATAGGAAATATTAGTTGTAACACTTCTTTTAGGAGCATTGTACTATACAGACAGTGGAGTGATCATATGTCAAATATTGTAACATTTTCTCTTTAAGTTAGGAAATTAATTCGAAAATATATAATATCTTCATTAAATATTATAGCATATAAGTATAATAAGTAGGACAGCATACTAGTGTATCAGGCTAAGTGTACTATACCGAATATAGGTTGTTATCATTTACCATATCATATGAATACCTGCGATTACTGGTAATATGAACTCTTTTCCAAATAGAACTGATAATGGGCCACACTTATCAAAGTTATCACAATAATAAGCCTTAAATTTAACTGCACATGGACATCAATATTGTTCATTTCATACATGTCAGTGGTACATAATAAAGATTTGCTACGGATCACTATATTATATCAATATTGGGTCATTGAAGGATTTCTTTTCCCTACAAAAATTATATGATCCTTAGCACATTTTGAGTAGTATATATTAGTTGTGAAATTAAACCGTTCTTCAAGGAATAACAGAAATGGGATCACATCACTGGGATAGGACATTATATTACTTATGAGTACCGGTATTACTTATTACTTATAACTGTAGGCTATTTATGTATAAATATATAGGGCACTATATAAGTTTTGTATGTATGACATGTATCTAAAACCATTATATGGCAGTGTACCATTCGTCTGTTGTCATGTTTACAAGTGAGTGAGAGTGAATATGGAGTTTAAACGTTGCTGCGGATGGTTACAAGTATATTCTTTACCAAATATGATCATAAACCTTTTTTTAACATACAATGCCCAGTATTCAAGAAGAAATATGCCCATTTCTCATAATTTTAACATAATATGTACATACTTTTTAAAAAAATAATGACTACCGTAATTAGAACAGGAATACATGCCATGGCCATGTTGTTAAAAGCTGCCTGTAAACAAAAGAATGTGGACTAGGTGAAAGATTGGATGAAGTCACCCGAAAAACTGCATAGTCATTGTATGCACTGTGACTAGACTGCTTAATTAACCCTTTTAATGTCGATGGACATTTCCTCAATGACATGCCCTTATTAATGACGCAAATAAGTGAATAATTTAGTGAATTCATACAGAATGACTATTTGTATTAAAGGCATAATATCACAGCTGATAGACCTGGATAATGGACAAACGAATTTATATTGACACACCTCTTCTCATTATAATGTGTATCAGGAAATGCATCTAAATACAAGTACCGGTATGTGTACATGTATTGTTATGACTGCATGCAATATGCTGAATGACTGATGAGGGGTTAAATATGAAAGATAATGGTGTATGGTTACATTGCTAGATGGGTGAGAGAAAAAAAATAGATCTAGGTTTACTGATTTTTATAAAATTGACAATTAATGAAAATATTATTTTTTTACCGGACAATTAAAATTCCTAGGTTCTCCAAATGCACATGATTTTAAATTATTTTATTTTACTATATCATTATTATATATTAATATATTATATTATTATATATTAATATTATATCATAATTATTCAGAGTCATTTGCACATTTTTTAATGCAATATATTTTGCAATCCAACAATCTTTGTTGCTTTTCATGTTGTGGTGCATCCTCGAACCACAGGCTATTATGACTACACAAATATTTGATGCAGGTAAAGACGGGTTTGAGGATGGTTATGGTTATATAATATATTAGTAGTTTATTTCATGTAAGTACAGCTGTAGTTCACATGAAAGCGGAGGTTGCATATGCTCTTCTTCACATACCCGCACGTGCAAATTCAGCCTACTTGTCTGTTCATTCTTTCGAGCGTCGCCCCTCTGCATAAAATAATACTTAGTCAAAATATTTGGTGATCGTTAAATAAACAGATTTGTTATTACTGGT
>JAVCKZ010041559.1:0-19091 GCA_034780755.1 Lepetodrilus elevatus | reverse complement strand
ACGTTCTTACGATCTTCTTAGCCTAAGAACGTTCTTAACTTTATCTTAAGGATACCTATAGTATGAGCTATTCACGTGCTTAAGCTAAGAAGCTAGAAAGTTTCGAAAATAGGGCTTCATGCCAGAACTTTACGGAAGTCGTTTGAAGACGGCCCAAGGTCATGGCAAGTTAGTTTTCAGATGAATCGTTGCTGTCTACATAAAATCTCTTGTCTATCGTCGATCGCCTTCGAATTCGTTCCTAAGTTTTTGTCAACGACAGTTGAGACATGTTTATCACATGTACATTGTTTAATGTTTTTTCTTTTACAAAAAGAAATGTATATAATTGCCTTAAAACGTCATTGCCTATAGAGCAACTAAAACCAATGCCAAGGGTCTCCAGGCGAACATAGCAATGGAAATCCGTGTTTCATTCTGGAGGTTCTGTTCTGTACGATGTCTAAATTAACCCTTGTCAGAATATAAAGTCTGTTCCTAGTCACCAATACATTTAACCCTCACCCTGCTATCTGGGACCTTTGAGACTCGGTGTCACATTCAACGTGTCACGTATGTAAAATAATGCAACGGGGTGACGGTTAAAATCGACTGCCAGATCGTTGACGCAGATACTATACCTTCTACTCCCGAGTACGTCATATGCAGATTCCTAAATGTTTATTTGTCATCCATGCTATTTCATAAGCAGGTTATCACTTAGGCCTGTATACTAGTTCTTGACAGGTACAGGGTATAAACTCGTAATATACGTCCATCTTCTGGCAGGTACAAACGCGATATGATATAAACAGTGGAAAGGACAGGAAAACATGCGTTCTGGACAGGTCCCGAAGACAGGAAAGGTCATCCCTGGTGACGATGGTGGGGTCACTATGGTAAAGATACAGTACTGACCTCAGACAGGCCACTATGACATCAACGGGACATGATGGGCGTTGATGGATATATACATCATATTCACTTTTGACATCTGACGGACTCTTGTCTATCTCATAACAGTCAATGAGATGAACTAATGTAATTGTATCGTAGTTTTAGATCTACGGTATATACGCATAGATATTGATTGCTGGAGATTGTTCTCTTAATATAGACAATGATATATTCACACGTTCTGGTGTTGATGATGTTACTAAGCTTTTGACAGTTTGGCCAAAGACAATGTGGTTTTTCTCTCTAAAGATGTAATTTCTGTTGACAAACTGATCAATACTTTCTCAAAACATTATTCATGTTTAGTGCTACTCTAAACGTGAGTAAATTCGAAGCATGGTCGTCAATATTGCGTCAATCGATTTACATACTAGTATGTTGCAGAATGCCTGAAATTAACCAAGATCCGGGGGTCGTATTCTAGAAACTTCGTAACAAGAACTTAGCAGAAAAACAGTTAGGCAAATGCTTAGTACTTACGAACTTCTTAGTACTTACGAACTTCTTAGGACTTAGTCTTAGTACAGCTTGAATAGAACGCGAATAGCTCATGCTATAGGTATCCTCAAGATGAAGTTAAGAACGTTCTTAGGATAAGAAGATCGTAAGAACGTTTCGAGAATAGGGCCCCAGGCCCAGTAATTTAGAGATATCATTGAGGAATGATCATTAAATTTTGATGTTTTCCTTGTATTGGGACATAGAACCACTCTCAATGATATGTTGCTCATATTTATCTAAGGATTGACAGGAGTAAGTTTTGCGTCCCTCGAGGTATACCGGTAAACGTAAAAACCGATGTGCAAACTGTATGAATCCGCGAAAGCTGTTCATATAGCTTGACAGGATTATTATTATTTTTTTTTTGTATTGGTGTTTAAAGTCGCATTCTAGAATCTTTCACTAATATCATTTGTCAGTTTAGGGCAGGAGGAAACCCGCAACATCCGTAGCGCTGAATGTTGCCGTAAACCTGCAAGCACCGGCTGGTACCAAGGATGATAACTGCATTGCCACTCTACAGTCAGTGCATCCTATCAATATCGCGTCAGAAAGATAACTTTCGGAACATTGATGCCGGGCCCCCTGGGCGGGATTCGAACCTGGAACCTTTGGCTCCAAAGTCCAACACTCTACCACTGCGCTACATCCCGCACCATACTTACGAGAGCACCATATGGTCTTAGTGGATAGAAGAATGTCGAGAAACGATAATCATGTGTCTTTTTTTTGTCGCCAATTATCAATACAAGCTAAATGTGACATGCAACAAAATTACATTTTACTTTTCTGAATTTGTTATTCACGTTGTCTTTCTAAAAAAAACCACAACTACTGATTAGTTAGTAGACTTTGGATAATTTATTAACATAATTTCTCTGTAAAATATAAAAAGTACAAATAAATGTACTGACAATGTCGAATGCGACTCCTGGAAGATGGTATTGTAAATGATATATAAATGTCATAGATAAAACAGTCTATAACCTGAACAAATATTCAATGAGCAGGTTAAATATATTGCAGTACAACACTATCTAAACTAAATATATATATATCAGATGGATATAGTTGAATTAAGAATGCATACCAAATATATGTATATATAGTATTATATACGTGTAATCTGGTTACCTAGTTGACAATGATTTTGAACGATTTGACAGCACGTCCTACAACATGCTTCAACAATATGTCATCTATATCCATCTGGGTTTGTTCTGATGCTACAATACAAACTATAGGTCAGTATCGTTGTTCATGTGATATAAGCAAACATACATTTCTTCATTGACTTTCACAATATCATGTCATGTCCATATAATCCACCATTATACTCAACAAAATTGATTAGGGGTCAGTAATTTTTGATTAAATATTTAATTTTATATTATTTTAACAATTAAGAATTTCAAAACATCTACAGGCTTTCGGTACCTTTCAAGAACGTGCAGACAAATTAGAAGATGAATGGCACCAGATTCCATAAAGCCAAGTTACTAAATTTGGAAGAATGCTTCTCCACAAAATATCTCCTAGCCCTTAATTTACTTTTTAAAGTGACTCATACAGTAACACATAGGGGATTTTACCTATGCCCATTTTTAGTATTGTTCATAATTATGTAATATATAGAGCAATATTTGCAAGAATCTGAGCTTTCAGGGATGAAAATGCACGAAAACACATCGAAATACGCTATTTTACTTGGCGAATGTAAACACTCATTTGTTTTGAAATTGGCGAGGCCTTCTCATCACGGGTTCTCGCACATGGTGTAATCATCAGAGGTTTCTCTGCACGGATTGCACAGGTTTCTCGCACATGGTGTAATGTGGCTGAAGTCACAGTGTGTGGTGTAGGATCATCAGCTCTATAAGATTGATTTTGGTGTATGAGTCACTTCAATTATATTTTAGTAAATAATACAGACAATATGGTATGACTGGCCGAATATAGAATACATAGTCCACAACACATGAGCTATGAGGAATTAGGTACTATCTGACCTGAGTAAAAGTCATCTTGGAATCTCTAATATTTCAGCGATTGATATTTGCGTAATTCTGACAGGCAAAAAAAATAATTTAATTAAAATATAAAACTTAAGGAGATTAAGGTTCAGATGGAAGTTAAATTTACTATGGAACCAGGGGATTCCCCTTGTCACAGCTCTTGGAACAAGAGAATAATGCAATAAGAGATGGCTGGCTAAGTTTACGAAAATAAATTATGTTTTAATTTGGTTATATATGTAATCAAGATATCATTATTATCTGCTACAGGTACTCTTCAAGAACTTGTGGACATGTTAGAAGAAGAATAGCACCAGCTATATTCCTAAAGCTAATTTAATTAATTTGGTAAGAATTAGCTTCTCGAACCCAGAGCCTAAAAATCTGCAGAAATAGACGTTTCTCATCCCTGTTTATAACACAGGACAGACAGAGTGACCTACCCTGATCTGTTTGATCCAGTTGATGACCGTGGACTCCAGTACGTGTAGTACGGCCGCTCGTCTGTTCGGAGAAATGGCCGCCTCGGCTAGGACCTCAATGGATGGCATGCTCAACACAATCTTACCCTGAAGGACAACATAGCATCATATTAAAAATAAACAGCATGTATTCAATATAGATCAATGGATTCAAAAACACTGCATCGTATAAAAAAAATACAGCATCATATATATACAATCATGGCAGAAGCATTATTTTATGCAGGGGCGTGACGTCTGAAAGAAGGAACAGGCTAAAAGAATCAATTTCCATGTGCTGATAGTGCAATTTCAGCCTATTTACTTGTTCCATCTTTCGGATGTCGCCCCTCTGTATAAAATAATACTAATACTCAAAATATTTAGTGATCATTAAATAAACATATTTTTTATTAATGGTGTATTTTGGTTAGGGGAGACAAAATTAGAAATTGAAAATGTTTTGGTTTGTCATTCCATAAAGTATTTACCCAGATAATATATGAAATAGCTAGGTGTCTCAATGTATTTCATGCCAAACTATAATAGTACCGTACATATTGTAGTTAGACTGGCCCCTATAGTCAGTCCTAGTACGTACATCAACATGTCCCTGCGTGACTTCTATGGATGCCATCAGACGGTGGAGAATATCCATTATGCGGTCGCCATTGATGCCGGCATCGATGACACTGGGGTGGTTGGTGCCGAGGAGAGGGAGGTACACTTCCCTCACCATCAGTTCCAGGTGCTCCAGGGGGACGTTGGTGCAGTCCATGTAGAACACCTCATTGTCTACAACATGGACGTTATACAATACACAAGTCAGGAGAATACTTACTAAATCAGGCCCTGTATTTATTTTTTATTTTTATTATTATTATTATTTTTAAATGTAGGTTAATGAGTCACTTTCAAGATTCTTTCACTTACTTGTGTTACCTAAGTAGGTCAAAGTCTATTATTAATAGACATATCCATGTTCAAAGATTCTGGTGAAAAATGTTGAACAAATTGTGGTGTTTGATTAATTAGAAAATTACGATTTAAAAGAAATTGGCCACATTCGTATTTTTAAGGGTCGTTAAAAAATATAGTATCTTTTACCTATAATAGGGTTCAAATTATTAGGTAATTACGGTAAAATCAAACCACAAACCCATATTGTCCTTAGAGAGTTTTGTGCCAGGATTACACTTGAGGAAGAAGATGGACTTTGAGTTGATATCTTGTGGTGGTTGAAGCGACGCAACAAATTCTCGCTGCGGACGCATGTACAAAAATAACTTCTTGATGTCTTCATTGTTGATGAACTCGTAGAATGCAAGTCTGCAATAGTTGTTATCATAAATCCAGTTAAAGGCATACATACAATCACAGTTTGTTGACATATTTCATGGTTAAATATATTTTACCTGAAAGTATACATGTACATTTGATTTATCTAATCTTTTTTTTTTTTTTTTTTGAATTGGGGTTTAAAGTCGCTTTCTAGAATCTTTCACTAATATCACGACTTGTAAATATATTAGCCAACAAGTTTTTGGTTTGGAGTCACTGGTTTTCAAAGTTTTCACTTGTTTTTTGTTATCTCCATGTATTATAATGATATATATATAATTACTAAAAAACAATAATACTAGAATAGCATTTTGATTATTTCTATCATTAAAAACAAAATCATAATATTTATATCTTCTCATTCAATAGTACTCTGGCAATATTTATAACTTTAGATGAGTAATATTTTGATAATTTATGCATTCTCCATATCACTGTATGTGATTGTTATGAGAATAAAACTCTGTTCTGTTCTGTTCTGATGTAACAATCTAAACATAAAAAAGAATACAGTAAAACTGTAAAATACATTTAATATTGCAAAAGCAGAAAGCTTCAAATTAAATGTTTACCTATTGTCATCATTCAGAAACAAATTCTTGAGTTCTTCATTCCGAGGTTTTAATGAAGAGTTGATTCTAGTTTCCAACCAACGCAGTCTCTCGTCCATGTTGACGCTAATATATAATTCTAACAGGGATTGGCGTCTGAAAAGTAATGTTTACAAACTTAGGATAAAGACATGGATAACTATTAGTTACAGTGTTCGAAATTACCGCTGGGGCCATTAGCCCAAACATTTCTCCCAATGCTAAGGGCTAGTAGAAATTCATGTTTTTGGTAAACATTTGCTATTTGTATCATTAGTTGGGCCAGTAAGTATGTTTCGATCACTGGTTAGTTATA
This sequence comes from Lepetodrilus elevatus, assembly GCA_034780755.1. Lineage (NCBI taxonomy): Eukaryota > Metazoa > Mollusca > Gastropoda > Lepetellida > Lepetodrilidae > Lepetodrilus > Lepetodrilus elevatus. Next base: position 12,931 of record JAVCKZ010041559.1, on the reverse strand, counting down.
AATACTGAACAATACATGGTTTAAACATATTTTATTGCACACAAGTACAAAAGGATTGAGGCCCTGCATGGAACAATCGTTTGGATGGCAGGGAACAATCTGATGACGATGGCAATGTCTTGCCACCCACGATGCTGTGTGACGTGTTGGGTGACGTCACATGCAAGGTCTCAATTGGTACATATAAGCCAGTTCGGCATGTTATTATTAATGATAAGTTGCCTTGATTTGATAGCTATAAAATCACAAGTGCATACTGTTTGGGAATCTGTCATTAGTTCATGCATATATGTAACAGGAACCATGCCAATCCTGGGATTCGAACCTGAGTTGGAAGGTTGCAAGTGTTGTAATCTCCGAGTGTTGTGTCCTGCACTCTTCGGCAGGGCACCAAGCCAGATAATTAACCTGGCTGTATAGTCAGATAATGTAAGTCACACGAGGCTCAGAGTAAAGGTGGTGTCCTTCTCGTGTGTAGCATCTGAGTTTCTGAGACCGTGCACGTGCAGTTCACGGATAATATCGCCTTCAACCGGATGTAAACAAAGGGGAGGCAATCGGACAATACCCAAATTACAACACTCCTCCCTATTTTGTAGAACTGGGCCATCTCTTAGTGCTTCAGATCCTTTCCGGTCAATAAGAAAACCGTCAGCATCCTAAATGCGATTTTAAAGTTTGTTGACTCAGCATCCTAAACGGCGAGCAGTGTGTCCTGGCGATTACAGCTGTTTCTAGGCAATGCCTGACATCGCCTTATACCATAGAGACAGCTGATGTGTGCGACCCCCATTACTGTAAGAAATGACGTACATTTCCAATTCCCAGTATCCGCACTTGATGTCCTGATATTTCCAAGGACGTCATCAAGCAGCTAATAGTTCCTCCTTGATCCACGAGAGTACTTCCAGCATGGTGATGCTGGTGGTGGTAGGATCTACCTGGATGTATGGGGGGACCACCTGCCTCTGACCTGGAAAGGGAACAAACCAAGTTTGTTTGTCTGATAATGCCTCAGAGGCCATCTGTAGTTTGTCATCAGGAGGCAATTGAAGGTATTCCTTGGTCCCTGTGGTAGATCCAGCTTGACTGGGATCTGATGACTTTGCCAGTGGCGACACTTCTTTGGACTGCCCCTGTGCAGCAGAACTTATCTGCTCATTGCGGACAGATTGAACAAAACTCAATTGTTCGGTCGGGGATTCAGCAGAACTACTCTGTTTCCAAGATGGTGTAACAAACCTGGTCTGTTCACTGGAATCTACTGCTGAGGTCCTGGTTCCTTCATCTGCTGGAGCTACCTGGTTCGTGGGGACGAATGATGTTTGGCTGGAATCCGTTTTGACCTGAGTTGTCCTCTCCTTGCGCCAGGAAAGCACTTCCTGGATCGACACTCCTTGTCCTCGGGAGGCCGTGTTCGGATCCAGCCAGTTTGGTTCGGGAGGCTGAGTTGTCCTATCCTTGCGCCAGGAAAGCACTTCCTGTATAGAGGCACCTTGTCCTCTGGATGCAGGGCTTCTATCCACTTGACTTTGCGCTAAAGACGAGCTCAGCCCGGGTGCAGGTATCTGGCTCTCAGCAGGTCTTGACTGCTGTTGGTTCGTTTCCGGAACAGAACGAGTCTGTTCCCAGGTATTACCGTCAGACGTACTGGCTGTCTGGTTAGAGTCAAAGCAACCCGGTTTGGATGTTGTATTTTTATTGTCAGTTTCATTCTTACAGAGTACCGAACAGATTGGTACCATACAAGGTGTGGGATCCCTTATCGTTGAACTGATAGGCGACTCTTGGTTTAATGGCGCAGACCTAGCCTGCTCCTCTTGAAATACTCCCACAGACCTTGTCTGTGTTTGGGAGGTAGTCGTCCTCTTTTCGGCCTTTCCTAGATGGGTCGGACTTAGGCCTGCTGTTCCGACCCGCTGGGGTTTAAAGTACCCGTCTGGGTGGCGATGTTTGATCGTCCTTCTTGGAAATGGACTCTTTTCATGGGGCTTCTCTGTGGGCACTCCCGTTGAAAGTGCCCCGCTTTCCCACATGTGAAGCATGCATTCCCTTGTCGGGGGGGTGTCGGGCTTCGGCTTCTTCCGTTTAGTTGCTCCACTACCTTGGACAGGCTGGCTGACATTCCCTCTAACCTTCTCTCCAGCCGGGACATCCTGTCATCTGCTCGGGTTTGTACTTGGGCTACCCGAAAACAGTCCTGCTCTTCCTCCGACTCCCTTGACACCCTCCTCACGTCCCGCCTTGCAGGACGACTATCGGAGGTCTGGTGGCCTTTGACTGCATTGAGATTTTGCTCATACCGCTTGATCATTTCGATGGCCTGTTCCAGGGTCCGAGGGCACGATGTTGAAGCATAAAGGCCTGCGTCTCCATTACGGCATCCAAGGCAGAATCTCATTATAACCTGTTCGTCCAGGAACTGGTCCGGCAGATTCTTAAATGCCAGATTCCCAGTGCGTAACACCTTTTCCGCCCACTCTTCCAGTGATTCCGTTGGTTTTTGCCGGATGATGTTAAACTCCACCTGAGCTGTCTGTGGCAGATCTTTATACCCAAAGCGTGTCTCAAACCGCTTAACCAGGGCGAAGTATGATAGATCTTCATCTCTTTCCATGCATAGTGCAAAGAAATCACTGGCCTTGTCGGTCAGACACCAGCACATGTTGTTCAATCTTTCCCGGTCCGTCCACCCCTCCGCGTCTGCGTATCTTGTGAACTTGGTGTGGAATGCCGACCAGCTGGTAATGCCATTAAACACCAACGACCTGGGCAAGTTTGGTGTCCTCTGCCTGGGGCCCCTTCCTTCCCTCCTCTCATATTGGACCTGGTATGGCGGGTCCTGGTATTCTTCAGGATCCGACCTCCTATACCTATTGGGTCTATCTGGTATGGTGGTGTTTGGTCGGGACTGTGACAGACTAGACCTGTGGTCTGTCAGTGGAGGTCTGCTGTGCAGGTACATTGGTGATGTTGAGTCCCCTTGACCCATATTTCGGCCCCAATTGTTTTGGCTGCGGTTAGCGCTGTATGGACCCGATTGTTGTGATCGCTGTTCCATTTCTACTCGCCACCGCCTATTCTCTTCCACCTCCCTCTCTAGTTCTTGCGTTTCCGCTTGCATCCTGTCGTCTAAGTCAGCGTCCTTTGGTGACGCCGACCTATTCGCCATTTCATCATGATCCTCCGAGAAGGCCAGCCTACGTGCAGCCTCCATTTCGGTCCGGTGCTGCTGAGGCGGACCCGTTAGCTTCGCACTTGCAATGGTGTGTGCAACTGACTTCACGGTTGATGTGTGTTTCAGCCTCGCCTCTGTGTCCACCAGGGATTCATTGAGCTTGTGGATCTCCTTCTCCTTTGTCCTGACCATTCTTTTCATGTCCTCATATTGTGAACGGAGATGATTGGTGACTTTGGTCGATTCTTCCCAATGTGATTCCCGGTTAGACAAACTTTCCTTCAGATCCTCTATATCCTTGTCTCTCTGGTATATTGCTCTGGCACATATTGCTGCACTTGTGTACGGCTTGAAGTCAATTAGTGACACGAGGTCGCTCGAGAGATTTATGTGACTGATGTTTGCTAATGATTCTTCTGTTAAATTACCCAGCCGGTCTCGTTCTGCGCATATTCTGGCTGCAAGCGCACGTCCTATTCCCGGTAGTTCCAGCAAGTCCTCTTCATCGCAAAGATTGATATTGACCGCTTGCATGATGGAAAAAATCTCGCGGAAAACCTCGCGTTGGGAGAAATTGTATTATTAATGTGCCCGGATACACCTGGTATATTTAATGAAGAGTTAAATGAAAGAGAAGTTTTTGTGAAAAATAATTGTTACAATAGTTGTAACAATGAATTAATCGTTTAAGCCAATAGTCAGTGACACAGACTTTACTTTCCCGTTTACTCACAAGGGGGTCGGTATAGTCAATGTCAAGACACAAATTTGCACTAAAAAATGCCACTCAGCAAGTTCGCGATTACTGAGGGTATACAGGTGAATCCGGAATATGAAATATGTATCACAGTTTATGAATTATGAAACATGAAACATGAAACATCAATTAAACACAACCTATGTGCTGTTGGTTGTTTAAGAGCAGAAATAATCTACTCGTAACAAAAATCTTCACACTAATTTGTGGCAATGGAATGCAATATCCACAACTAAATGCGGCAAGATTATGTTAAGATGTTATAAACACAACTGAATGTGATGATGGATTGGCAAGTAAAATTACTTATACAATGCCGACATAATTAAACAACAATAATTTAATCCTAATCTTAACTTTGCTGCCTAATAGAACTACACTACTTTAATACTACAGTTATATAACTAAGTTATTATGTAGCACTCCAACTATTGGTTGGCCTGCTATATTAAACTAGACAAACTACTAAATAACTAATACTAACTAATACTAACTAATAAAGCCTTGACATTCCAACAATAATGTTGGCCTGTCCCCTAACTAATAATGTAATAAGCACCCCAACAATATATGTTGGTCTGCTTTGAGAAATAATGACAACTACAGCTAATCTGTTTTTGTCTATTTTGCAGTCGTTATACAACTGCCGACGACGCCAATGTTGTAATCGTACCGAATGGTTGCTTACCGAAACGAGTGTGCTTACTTACACCAGTTCCTGTGACTAACAAGCAAGTAGATAAAGTTTACCCACCTGTGAGTCAGCTGAATACTTTCCGGTCCGTGTGTGCTAGTCTGCTAATCAGTTGCTAAAGAGAGCGTGCATTTCACGTGCACAGGCTTATATAGCCCTAAACCGGAAGTAAACAAAGGGGAAGCAATCCGACCTGGCTCTGATTACAACACTCCCCCCTATTTTATTGAACTGGACTGTCTCGTGGATCTTCTTCACATCTTGGTTCCGGTTTAGCTCCCTAAGACCCACTTCCGCGTCCTAAACGCAGAATTTCCAGTCTTTACTCAGTGTCTTCACTGCGTGTAGATAAGAGATCCCACATCCTAAATGCGGAGGTCTCTTGTGTGATCCAGCATCCCGAGAGTGGATCAACGTTCCAAGCTCTAGCGTCATAGACGCGAACCATCGGCTCTAGCGTCCAAGACGCGAGCCCTGAGTCCCAGGGTCTCTACAGGGAGTACAGCTGCCGTGCATTGGCGGCTGTACAGGCCAGAATGTCCTCCATGGTTGCCTGACGGATGTCAGCGACGATGCTTGCCACCTCTGCGAGCTGATTTGGGGAGTTCACTCGCATGTTCTTCCTCGGTGGGAGATGGGGAGCATCGGTCTCCAACAGTAGACGATTGGACGGGATCAGTTGGATCGCATGTTTCTGTCTGTGATCACCGTCCTGAGCTTTGGCTGTCAAACCCACATAGCAGTGGCTGAAGTGGTCCAGCCACATGCTAAGGCGATCTCGGGTCCCCGTGAAGCAATGGAGATGCAGTTTCTGGCTGGGTCTGCAGTGGACCTTGAGGATTTCAAATCCCTCCTGGAGCGGTTGTTTGGAGTGTATGTCCTGCTTATTTCCCCGGAAATGAAGCACTATTACCTTCTCAGGGTTGGCCACTCGCAACAGGTCTTTTAGAGCGGTTTTTTGGAGCTCCCAGTGTGCCTGGCTATTGGTGGAATAGTCCAGACCCACCTCACCCAACCCCACAACATTCGGGTCGTCCACTACCTGCATAATGTAGTGGAGGTTCCTGTCATCGAGGAGGTGGGCCTGCTTGGGGTGAAGTCCAATGGTGCTTCCGGGCAGGATGCAATTTGGCTGTGGCCAGGTAGGGGGGTCACAGTAGACCTTGATGGCCGCCTCCAGGTCGATGAGGGTCCCTGCTCGGGAGCTGGGACCGGCCAGGAGGGCCATGTATAGTGCAGTGTCTGATGGTAATCCCAGTACGGACAGCATACGGTCGAGGTGGAAATGACTATCCACACCCTTCAGGAGGGGGATGGGAGGTGCGTCCGCACTGCCCTCCCAGAATTCCACTTCTTCATACCCTGACTGGCTATCTTCGCCTTGGAAGAAGGGAATTGGAGGTGCGTCCGCACTGCCCTCCGGGAATTCCACTTCTTCGTGCTCTGACTGGCTATGAAAGAAGGGAATTCGAGGTGCGTCCTCACTGCACTCGGATCTTTCCCCTGATTCCTGAATCTTGGTGTCACTCTGAGGGCGCACTCTAAACATGTTAGATATTCGGACTCGGTCCTCGTCCTTTATTAGGTTCAGGACCACCGCCATCACTCTCCAGTGCAGGAGCACAGCTGGTGAGTTCATAGGCGCCATTTTGTATTGCTTGCGTACTCCCCAGTGGTTTCTTTCGGCGAGCTTCGTCATCTTGTGGACACAGCTCCCCAGGGGGTACTCCTGTACCAGGACCTTGCTCCGGTTGATGTAGTCCTGCAGATCCTCCACGACTTTTCCTCCGCCCAGAGTCAAGGACACGATGACTTGGAGGACCTGCATGGCCTGGTTCAGGGAGACTGTGTCCACCGCCGTCTCTAGGAAGCAGGGGGGCAGGTGGGCCCGCAGAACATGCTTTTTCAAGCTGTGCGTGCAAGTAGCACATCCAGTGACGGGACAGTGTGATCCTGCCTTCCGTGCTCGTCTAGGGACGTGAGGAGTTGGGGTATCTTGAGGGGTTGGGGTATCTTGTTTCTCTTCCACTGCCCTGAGCACCTTTCGGGTGTGGTCCCGAACTGTTATAGACAAGGGCTCCCTATACTTTTCCCCGCGTGGCCGCTTGGTTTCCTCCACCACTTGAGGTTCTGGAGTATGGTCTCTTTTGCGTACTTGGTTGTCCTGCCTTCGGGGTTTCCTTGATGCCCAGCGTTCTGGGTCTGTCCTTGCATTGTGTTGTACTCGGGTGGTCCCTTCATGCCTTCTTCGGGGTGTCCTTGCCACAAAGCATTCAGGGTCTTGCCTAGTATTGCGTTGTACTCGAGTGTTCTCTTCCTGCCTTCTTCGGGATGTCCTTGCCGCAAGGCGTTCTTGGGCTTCCTCCACCTGCTCTTGCGTGGAGGGCCATACAGCGGTGTCTACTTCAGACATATTGAATCCGTAATCTGCAAGCAGAGCATAAGGGAAGACTGAATAAATGCCTGACATCTCCAGAGATCCTTATATAGGCATCCTTGGAAATCACTTTACTTCTAGATATACTTCACGCCATAATCCGACTATACAAACATACCACCTAAACACTGATTGGTCACCAATGATTTTTTATTTACATTTTTATCACATGACTGTTCTTTCCCGTCCTTTTTATTTACACGTGTCTATATACAGTGCCTAACCATCCCATAAAAACAAGTACCGCTGTTGTGTGGCACCAGCTTACACTAGGAAATGCCTAACATCTCCGATTTACTCAGGCATCTCCTAAGTATCCCTGTCTTCAAGGATTTGCAGTTGTGCATCGTGGGCAGCGATAATGCTCAATCTTCTTGGCCTTCCTGGCTGTGATTCCCACGCAACTCCCATGATACCATATTTTGCAAAAGTCACACAGTATCATGAATCGACCTCCCCAGGATTTCTGGCATAGGCAGTATGTTTCCTCAAATAGGCGGTCCAGGTACAAGTCCTCGTCCAACAGTCCAGACATATTATGGAGGTTATTAACCCATGTGGGGGTCTGCCGGTCTTCACAAAGCTTGAGTCGGTCATGATGAGTGGTAAACACTGCACTCTTGATTCTCACTCTGTACAGATAAGGAGTGACCTTCTCTATTACCATTCCTGGGCCTTTCCATTTCGGAGACAGCTTCCGGCTCACCCCAGGGGTTGACACCGACTGCAGCACATAGACTAAATCTCCCACTTTGTAAGTATTTGTTCTGACTCGGAGATCATAGTCTTTTTTCATCAGGTTCTGTGATGTCCTCAGGTGCTGCCTTGCTGTGTCATGTGCCATTTCCATGCCTCGTTGAAGTTCTCCCAAGTAGGAGTGCCCATCCTCATGTTTCGGGTCTGACATCCTGTTAAGAGGGAATACTAAATGGGCCGGTTGGTTCACTTCTCGGCCAATCATCAGCATGTTGGCCGTGTATCCGGTTTGCCTATTCACTGACGAGCGGAGTGCTCCTGCTAACTGGGGAAGATGCTCATCCCAATCCACTTGAGATTTGGCTACAAAACACCTTACTGCTTGCATCAGTGTTTGATTATACCGCTCCACTTGGCCATTGGATGAGGGTCGGTATGCAGTAGTTCGAGTTTTGTGGATTCCCAGGATCCCACAGAGACTTTGGAATAGGCCACTCTCAAAGTTAGTGCCTTGATCTGTGTGGATTTGTAGTGGGCAGCCGAATCTGGAGAAAAATTCATTTACCGCTGTCTTAGCCGTTATCAAGGCATCCTGTGATGGCAGAGGAATGCATTCTACCCATTTGGTAAATTGGTCTACCATCATCAATATATACTTGTTTCCCTGTCTGCTGATTGGGAGGGGTCCCAGGAAATCGAGATGCACCCTTTCCATTGGGGTGCCGGCTTGAAACAATGTAAGATTGTACCTCGGCTTCCGTGGGGAGTGTTTGTTCAGGTTACACAGGCGACATGAGCGGACATATTGCTTGACATCTTGGGCCAGTCTGTACCAGTAGAACTGGTTCGATATTCGTGTCTGTGTTTTTTGAATACCTAGGTGTCCTGCTGTTTTCAGATCATGGTGAAGCTGCAACACCAATTCTTTCATCTGCTTGGGAACTACCATCTTCCGGACTTGGTTTTCGGAGTAGATCAGCATGCCTCGAGAGTTTAGCTTGAATATGTCCCTGTTAATCCAATAGAACTTGAAAGCTTGGCTTCCCAGGGATAACTCGGCCTCTGAGGGGTGTTTTCCATTCTCGAAATATTCCACCAGATGTTGCAGCTCTGGATCCTGAGTTTGGTATTGATGGAGTTCTTCCTCTGTGTAACCCAGAAACATAAAGCCGTCACTCTGAGCTATCGGGTCGACTTGTGACTGTCGAATTCTGTGTGGGGCTGAACATTTCAGCTCCGGGTTATTCTGATCAACAGAACTTCTCTGTGGAGAATGCTGTGAGTTTACAGGATCTCTAGCAGAACATATCTGCTTGGTGTTCAGAACAGAGCCCTTCCGGCCTTCTGGAACAAAACCTATCTGTTCCCTGCCATCTTGACCCGTGGCACGACTAGGCTCTCCCTGGCAGACATCAGAAGAGCCTATTTGCTGACATCTGGATAAGGGAGGATAACTCTGATCTTCTGTCTCTGTATCTGCCATCCGTATAGGCAGCTTCGTAGGTGGTGTTACTGCTAGGCTCTGAACCGAAGCAATTTCTGCTGCCGCTTCTTCTGTTTCTGGGGTTTGTGCGGAGATTTTCTTGGACAGAGGGATGACATAGTCGATGTCGGTATTGAAGGAGTGCCAGTTCTGATGTGCCCGTTGGCAATAATCACACCCTCCACAGGGCAGTTCAGTCGGGTCCATGTCGAGGATGAAAAAGGGACATTCGTTGCGCGTGGGTATCCTTGAAAGACCATCAGCATTGGTATGCTTTATTCCTGGTCTATGCTGAACTGCCATGTCATACACACTTAGTTCTTCCAACCATCTCGCTAATTGTCCTGTTGGGGCCTTGAAGTTAAGAAGCCAGGTCAAGCTACTGTGGTCAGTCCGGACGATAAACTTCCTGCCTAGCAGGTAGTGTCGGAACAGTCGTGTGAATCTGATCACGGCGAGAAGCTCCTTCCGGGTGGTACAGTACTTGCGCTGTTCCTTGGTCAAGGCAAAACTTCCATAGCTGATGACTCGTTCCTGTCCATTCTGGGCCTGTGATAATTCTGCTCCTATGGCGTTATCTGAGGCATCTGTATCCAGGATGAACGTATCAGTTTTGTTGGGCAGGGCTAGAACCGGGGTTGATGATAAGTCCGACTTTAGTGTGTCAAATGCTTCTTGGTGGTCTGGTGTCCAATCAAACTGTTTGACCGTGGTGAGCTGGTACAAGGGACTTGCAGTCTGGGCAAAGTTGGGTAGGAACATTCGGTGGTAGTTTGCAAACCCCAGGAATCTCTGAACTTCTTTTGTGCTTGTAGGTGTCGGCCAGTTCTTGACAACTTCGGAACACCCTTCTCCCACTTGTAATCCTTTCGTGCCCACGATTCGTCCAAGAAAGGTCACCTCTGGCTGAAACAATATACATTTCCTGGGTTTCAGCTTCAACTGATATTGGCGAAACCGTTCGAAAACCAGTTTTAAATTGTCCAGATGTCCAGAGAAACTTGAGCCCAGGACGAGAGCGTCATCCAGAAATGCCAGTACAATGTTCCACATGAGGCCTCTCAAGATGAGGCTGATGACCCGGGAGAAGGTGGCAGGTGCGTTGCAAAGACCAAAGCCCATTCGTACGTGTTCAAAGAGTCCATACCTGGTGATGAATGCCGTCTTGGAACGGTCCTCTGGACGGATTTTTATCTGCCAATAAGCTGAATTTGCGTCCAACTTCGAGAACCAGACGTTTCCCGCCAAGGTGTCTAGGCAGTCTTCGACCAGCGGCAAGGGAAAAACATCTTTTTTACAGCAATCGTTCAATCGGCGATAATCTATGCACCAGCGTAGACTACCATCTGCTTTGCGCACCAGGACTGGTGCTGATGCCCAAGCTGATGAGGAAGGCTGTATCACTTTGGCCTTCAACATGTTTTTCAGATGTGCTTCCTCCTCCTTCTCAAAACCTAGGGGTGTACGTCTCATCCGTTGTTTGATAGGTGTGGCGTCCCCCGTATCTATATCATGTTCTAGGGCTGTGAAGTTTCCCAGATCATAATCTGTTTTTGCAAAAATGTCTGCATAATCCCGAAGAAGCTTGGCTGCTGCCGTTATTTCTTCAGAGTCCAGGTGTGTGGATGACCGTGTAAGCAGATCTTGTATATGCTCCGGTACCCATGCTTGAGATGCCTCTGCCTCCCCTTGGAGTGTCGGTAGCTGCTGTGATTCTCTTTGTTGCTGTGCCCTCTCACTGTCTGGTGGCAATTCTGTAGCGGTCCCCAGGGGCTTCTTGCTATCCAACTTGACATGTGTATCCGAAGGGTTAACAATACAGATGATTGGATCTTGTCCATTCTTGTGGATTGTCCTTGGTATTAGCAAGTTTGGAATGGCCTTGGGTTCAAAGATGAAACTGTCTGACTGTATGGTCTCTGGCATAGGTGATTCCAGTTTACATTTTACCTGGATTGCTGAATTTGGTGGAACGGTCAGCCGCGATATCCCTATTTGCACTTTTGATATCCTAGGCACATGACCCGATTTCCCGAGGATCATAGGGATAATCTCATTTCCGATGGAGAGGATTCCATGTTCCAGGTCGATGTTACCTTTATGCCTTGTCAAAAAGTCCAGGCCCAACAGCATATCATCTTCAATTGGGGCTACATATAATTCTTCTCGAAAGGATAGTTGCCCCACTTGGAGTTCGACTGGCTCAATCTTGAATCCATGCATTGTGAGATCTCTTCCAGCGGTATGCATGATAATGTCTTGGGTCTTGACTGGTTTCACTGACAACCTATTATAAAGTTTATCCGAGATAAGTGTGACCTCGGCCGCCGTGTCGATAATAGCCCTTGTCAACTGGCCTTGAACTTCAATAGGTATTAACAGCATTGTTCCCCAGCTGAGTCGGTTGACCATAATATCTTGAGGTGCTTTGGACTTCCTCTGTGCAGCAGAACTTATCTGCTCATTGCGGACCGATTGAACAAAACTCAATTGTTCGGTCGGGGATTCAGCAGAACTACTCGGTTTCCAAGATGGTGTAACAAACCTGGTCTGTTCACTGGAATCTACTGGTGAGGTCCTGGTTCCTTCCTCCCCTGGAGATACCTGGTTCGTGGGGATGAATGATGTTTGGCTGGAATCCGTTTTGGTCTGAGTTGTCCTCTCCTTCCGCCAAGAAAGCACTTCCTGGATCGACACTCCTTGTCCTCGGGAGGCCGTGTTCGGATCCAGCCAAGTTGGTTCGGGAGGCTGAGTTGTCCTATCCTTGCGCCAAGACAGCACTTCCTGTATAGAGGCACCTTGTCCTCGGGATGCAGGGCTTCTCTCCCCTTGATTTTGCTCTAAAGACGAGCTCAGCCCGGGTGCGGTTATTTGGATCTCGGCAGGTCTTGACGGCTGTTGGTTTGTTTCCGGAACAGAACAAGTCTGTTCCCATGTATTACCGTCAGACGTACTGGCTGTCTGGTTAGAGTCAAGGCAACACGGTTTGGATATTGTATTTTTATTGTCAGTTTCATTCTTACAGAGTACCGAACAGATCGGTGCCATACAAGGTGTGGGATCCCTTATCGCTGAACTAATAGGCGACTCTTGGTTTAATGGCGCAGACCTAGCCTGCTCCTCTTGAAATACTCCCACAGACCTTGTCTGTGTTTGGGAGGTAGTCGTCCTCTTTTCGGCCTTTCCTAGATGGGTCGGACTTAGGCCTGCTGTTCCGACCCGCTGGGGTTTAAAGTACCCGTCTGGGTGGCGATGTTTGATCGTCCTTCTTGGAAATGGACTCTTTTCATGGGGCTTCTCTGTGGGCACTCCCGTTGAAAGTGCCCCGCTTTCCCACATGTGAAGCATGCATTCCCTTGTCGGGGGGGTGTCGGGCTTCGGCTTCTTCTGTTTAGTTGCTCCACTACCTTGGACAGGCTGGCTGACATTCCCTCTAACCTTCTCTCTAGCCGGGACATCCTGTCGTCTGCTCGGGTTTGTACTTGGGCTACCCGAAAACAGTCCTGCTCCTCCTCCGACTCCCCGTCCCTTGAAACCCTCCTCACGTCCCGCCTGGCAGGACGATTATCGGAGGTCTGGTTGCCTTTGACGGCATTGAGATTTTGCTCGTACCGCTTGATCATTTCGATGGCCTGTTCCAGGGTCCGAGGGCACGATGTTGAAGCATAAAGGCCTGCGTCTCCATT
>JAVCKZ010041448.1:0-10477 GCA_034780755.1 Lepetodrilus elevatus | reverse complement strand
TGAAATACAGCAGTATTATATAGGTACAACCTAGCTATATCTCGGTGAAATACAGTCAGTCTTGTAGGTACGACCTAGCTATACCATGTCAGTATCTCGGTGAAATACAGCAGTATTATATAGGTACAACCTAGCTATATCTCGGTGAAATACAGTCAGTCTTGTAGGTACGACCTATATCTATACCATGTCACTGTGGCTTCTCTCAAATGATACCCATGTACACATAATATCTATGTATTCATTCATAATTATTAATTGATTCGTATCTGTAAGCTGCTCTTTTGTGAGCACATCTGCCGACAAGTGGTTCGAGTTGTGTGCTGTGAATGGCAAGCCATGACTGTGCACTGTAATGGTCAGAATATGCAGTATTAACGCTATTGCCGAAGGAACATTATATACAATGTATACATCTAAACTTAGAAGGCATTATGCTGTATGTATACAACTGTGTTAATACTTTGCACTAGCAGTCTAGCACTGTAGCACAAGCTGTTAACTGCCCGGCTCCAGCGTGATCAGGTTTGAACCCTGGCCATCTGGAGCTGTTGACACGTGGGACCCTTTGCACTATTTTGATTTCAACATAAGATTTACAGGTATTCAATGAACAGTATTGGAAAGATGTTAACCTACTTGTGAAATCCGCTACTGTGTGTTTACATTGGATAGGTTTGGCAATTAACACTCGCCCACTCGCTGGGCCATTTATCCCAATGCTAAGGTTATCCTAGGGCGAGTAGGAATTCATAACATTTGTTATTTGTATCACTATAAGGGGAGTACATTTTCAAAGTTAGTTTCTATCGCTGTTGTGCATACACTTTGCTTAAACGCAATGGAATTTTATGTATTTCATACTCTACTAGTTTGATACACTCACATGGTTGACCATAGGAAGATGAATGCTTGTAGTTAGTAGTGAATCCTTTTGTTAAATCATAATGACCACCTGTCCTCATTCAACTGGTTAATTGTCCAGGTAAATATTAATGGAATACATATTGATTAAGTCTTGTCATCTCTCTGTAGATAGGACATTTAAAGTAGGACATTGAACCATGTTGGAGGAATATTTGGCATTGTTTCAAACATTTTCTAATATATTATGCATGCGGTACATTAGATTATTTTTTTTACGTAATCGTATATAAATCTCAAATACAAAAAGTAATAATTTTTAGAGAATAATTTAAGATGTATACCGGTCAGTCACATCACTATATGTGGACAGTATTATCGGTGTGTATGGGTGAAATATTCCCGCTGTGGCGTAAATAATTCACTCACTCGCTCTATGCACAGTATTATCTACAGACGTGCATCCAAAACCTTTTTGTTCCTCGTTACCGTAATTGTTGGTAACGGAGCTATCCTTGTTGACATTCCAAAGTATGGCAGACGGAGGGTTGGCAAATTGTGTGCTGACACTGTCTATTTTGGACATTGGCTCCTTGCCACCCAGGTGACTGAACTACTGACCCATGTTGTCGATCTCGTAGCACGCATGTAATATGCAGCCATGTGATCAATAAGTATAGATGATACCACGGTACAAACACTTACTGTAGTACAAATACTTACTACTGAATTACTGCTGAATTGTTCCATTATGCACGTGTTTGGGGAATATATATATGCCTGCAGGAGTGAGGAGGTTAATCAATTTCCCCAATCTTGTTTGACATCGTACGTACAGAAATGCAGTGTTCACTGATAAGCTCTAATGGAATAACATCTCCCACAAATACCCCAAATATTGCATCATCCTTTTAACCCTCTCAATGCTGAAGGCAACTGGAGATGCCCTAATCATGTTAGAGATATAGGAATAGCACTATGTTAGAGACAGAGTGGAGAGAGAGATGATGCCAGTATTTGAGGTGCATCACAGTACATTGGTGCATGTGTAAGCATGTATGTGGCATCTCTTGGCAATGAGGTATGCGTCTGTCTGGGCTGTGCATCTAGTTGGTACCGTTACCTCAACTACAGTCAGAGAGACTTGGGAAGGCTGGCTATGTAATACCACGTTCATTGTTCCTCGTGTCCAATCGATAACTATGTGGACTGTGTCTTATTATTAGCCGACTCTTGGCATGATCATGGGGCCAATGTGTGCCGCGTGTACAAGGTAGTAGTGGATTTGACGTGTGGGATTGTTTTTACTTGATTTCAGTTTCAAATTGTCGAAACAATGTTATTTATACCTAGATGAAAATCATAAACAGGTTAATTGATACAGTATTTATTTCACTTTAATGTTTTAATATATATATGCAATAAGGGGATTGGCAAACATTTCCCTACCCTGTACAATTCAGGATGTATTTCATTCATGTCAATTAAAATAGGACATCGAGGTATACAACACATAGATGCACATAGACACCTCTGTACATACATACAGTTCACACATACAGTTCACACAGTTCAAATGAAGTTCAATATTTAGGAGCTACAATTCTTTTCACAAAATGCCTCTAGTTATATTTGATGGACAGATAATTCATGCTATCGTCTTTTATTGAAGTATTTTCAGAATTGCAAATGATATCTTCATAGGATATCTTGGTTATTTTCTTCAGACTATCGACACCATCGTATTGCATTATTGAAACTGTCAGCTAGAATCATCAATAAATTTAATTCGGTTAAAGAAAAGCATTGAGTCACTACAACTGGGTTGAGTTGTAGCATGTGTTTCTTGTTGGTAATATCCATCTTGGTTTAACTGTATCGGTGCATCTAGATCACCTATTAGTATTTACGTACATTATACCTACGTAGATTTATATATGCATGTATCCAGGTGATAAAGCATTGATATAGGCACGGCGAAGCTCCAACATTTTGTATTCGCCAAAGTCGTGGTTTTATGGCTGGTGTTACTACGCGTATTAGATGAGAACTAGCATTGACAGTGTTCTTACAGAGATTCCTGGATTCCGCCACTCAGCATTCTGCGTCTATACTTTGTCGGTAAGTAACTTGCCCTGATAAAGCAAGTGTTGCCATATTCTTCTCTCTGTTATATCAGAATTACTGTAATTCATTTCCAGAGTTTTAAATATAGTTTTCCCGAAAACTGGTGTAATGGAAACAACGTATGATACTGTACTTTATGATACAGATATCTATTTTTGTACGGATGTGTCAGGTAATATATTATCATCACTGGCATTATTACAATCAACATTGTTCTGTATGGGTGAAAGATTCCCACCGTGATGTAAAACAATAGCTCACTCACTACAAGTAACAAATCATATTCTCAAAATGTGGGCCATGTTTTTCAGTGCCATTGTAAGCAATATTGCTGGTGTCTAATATTTGATATAATTAATACCATCGGAGTCTAACAGTGTGTAAAATGCAGTTTTTAGTTACATTTAATTTCTTGCCTTCTACTAGTGGGTGCTATTTCTTCAATGACCCCCCAAGAGGTCATGATGACCTATATTTTAATTTTCACATTTTAAAAATGTCTCTTTTTAATGCCTCGTCATCCCCATGTGTCAATGTCTTGTTGTTCCCATTGTTTTAATGTTTCGTCGTTCCCATATGTGTGAAAGATTCCCACTGTGACTTTAAGCAACAAATCACTCCCTAGTTATGATGTCACTACTGGGAATTATTACCGTCCACGGACAGTGCATGCAGTGTTATTGTGAAATTGTGGCGCCGTCGTCCACCCACTTAATGACACAAATCACGTGGCAGCGGAGCTCCTGCACTGTGGCTGCGGATACATTGGTTCTAATGGCATCCTCCTCCAGTGAATATCGATGAGTGTTTAAACGTGACGCTTCTACTTACAGTATGTCTTTAACATCTCGATGATTTCAGATTAGAGGGATTTGTTACTGGGCAATTTTCGTCAGATGAAATTGCAGTTGGGACATCATCGGAGGTATGCAGTGTGCCCAAATGTTTATCAGATAACGCGGTTGAAGTAGGTGGTTGCTCCCAATCGTCTCGCCCCTCTGAGTTGCTGGAGCATGGTTAGATTATTAAGTGTTGCCGTGGAACGTTGTATGGTGGCTGTGCAGTGCCATAATGAGGGAATATCTAATTATTATGATGATGGGGAGGACATCGGGGGGGACTGGTCTGATTGAGGGGCTGATTTTACATTCACTCCTGAGTACGCTTACTGCCGGGTCGAAGAATTGTGCTGAAACTTTGTTAATTTAACCCCACATCTAGTGGAGGCTGGGTCGAAGGATTGTCCTGAAACTTAGTTAATTTAACCTTCCAACTAGTGGAGGCGACCAGAAATGCTCCATAGAACAGTGACCGTGATCAGTACAGCAGGGATAGGGTTAAATCAGTAGCCGATACTGGACGCGGAAGTGATGACCAGGCGGGAATTGGGTCCACTCACCAGATCCATAAATAGAATGATGATGTCATACTTGTGTAATTCTTGCTCTCGCCGCTAATGTCTAACGATTCGAAGAATATTCATTTGGGATGGATTGTATTCATTGTACGGTAATTGAATTTCTGCAGTTAATGTAGAAGATGTAGAAATCTGTTTCAGCCGTGTCAGCTGTACTATTTATAGGTGAATAATCTTTCATGGGTTGTCAAGGTTTTAAATGGAATTTCTAGCAAGGTAAAAGGGTGGGTAAGAAGAAACCAATTTTAACATAAAATAAATTGTTCAGTATTGTTTATTGCCATTATTCACCAGTATCATCCCTGGCTCATGTACTTTACTGTGGCGCCTTGTTGTTACAGACTGATGACTGAAAATACTGTTAATTATTGTGTCATGTCGCAACAAAACAAACAAATGAACAAACGGATACATTCATCACTTCAGTTGTATTTGAACATTTGCAAATAGTGGTACACTATACATATATTGTGCACAGTTTACAAATGAGGAGTGACTTGTTTGTTTAATTTGCACCTTATTGACTTAGTTGGCAGAATCCCAACTTTACTTTGCAATAGAAACAGTGTCAAGGTCGGGATGGAATTGAGAAGCCAATGGAAAGGATTACGAAAACATATTATGGTATACATTCACTTGAGCACTATTGCATTGTCAACCTTCGTGGGAATTGAATCTAGTTTTGCTTGCATTCTGTGTAGGTACACCTGCTACAGAGCTCTAAGGTTAAGTGTACTGCAAGGTATTCATATTGTGATTCCTTGAATTGTGTTCAGTTGTCTATTTTTCTTTGCATGTAAGCACTTACCGTTCTATGCTGATTGCTTCCAATTATGTTGATTGCAGTACTGGGGAACTACTTATGGTAGAAAGGAACCAGCACATACATAAGCCAAGCTACAACACACTACACTGGAAATACTAATAAATAAATGTACAGTTAATTAATATAAAATAAACAGAAATGCATACATTGTTTTGAAAAAGGTCGATGCAACCCATCCTATATGATACTGATAGAAGTAAGAATGCATTGATAACTAGTAAATATTAGTAAATATTATATTATATTTTATTGTTTATAGATAAAGTAAATATTTACGTTAAGTTATGTCTAGTTATTTTGCTATGAAACCGCTGTTCATGAATATTTTCAATATTGCACTTTTGCCCTGCTGACATCACTAGTAGATGTCTGACGAATTGTAAACATTGCAGTACCACGTATTCCAGAAAATAGTTGACGTAAATTGCAACTGTGAACTTTATCACGACAATGGACGTTTTATCACGGTCATGATCTTGTTAGTTTATGGGATATATTTTGGTGTGGAGAATTGTATTGGCTTGGGTGTGCCTAGGAATCTGTTACTAGTGTTAGGAACTAGTGCTATCAATAGCGTGCATTTCAAAGCAAGAAGCCTATCAACTGTATATCTGTATAGGTGAAAGTCGTCATAAACACTGATATGACGAACACAAAACTATTATTAGACTCATATTTACAATAAATAACCTGCACTGGTGGTCTTGCGAAATAAATTTGAATCACTCATGAAATAATGTCATTTGGTGATATTGTGTATCACATTATCATGATTTTCACAGTTTATCCAACTTTTCAAACAGATTGACATCATTGAGTCGTGTTTACATGAGAAGATTATTTTAACCATAAGAATGTTTACCAGATACAGGTGCCTGTCTTCATGAATGATGAATCCAGGCTTACTGAAAAACATTTTATTAATTGCTGGTGATATAGAACCTGTCCTGTTTTCGGCCTTTTGTCCAATTTGTGAAGAAAATGATGATTGATACAATGCAATGCAATGCACCTCAGTTTGCAGAATCTTTACAAGACTTTACAATTGGGCAAGTCAGTGACTTTACAAGTTTCCTTATTGGGAAAGTCAGTGACTTTACAAGTTTCCTTATTGGGAAAGTCAGTGACTTTACAAGTTTCCTTATTGGGAAAGTCAGTGAGCAGTAAGCAACACCCTCCTGTAGTTGATTTTCCTATGTTTTAATGAGTAGTTCATTGTAACACAGTAAATATCTGTAATATGGTACAAACTTTTAATGTTTATGATTCAATGTGTATTTTTTAAGTATTTTGTATGAAAGCTGGTCTTATTTCTTTTAAAAAGAAGTAAAATGTTAACCACCAGAAATTATTAACCTTTTATCTGGTAATGGCAACTTGAGATGCTCAACATGTAGGGGTGATTTAGTTAATTAGGAGGGTTAACTATGGTGTTTATTTGTGAAGTATGTGTTGTAAGCTGATCAGCTACAGACTAATTTGAATGCACTTTTACTTCAGCAGAAAATAGATGGATTTGTTTTATTTTTGGTTTTGGCCAGGTTTCACCATGCTGCCTCAAGAAAGTTTTCCATGTGTTTCTTCTCATTGGTTTTGAGTGTCAGTTATGGTATGTCTAGGTGTGGGACTACAACAGACTTGTATCAATATGAGGTATGCACTGAGGTATGCACTATCTGGACAGTGATAACACTGTAGGACGTGGTAGAGGGATACAGAACTAACCAGACCATACTTTCTGCCAGGATAAAGCAGACCTGCATTATTAACATAGTACACTTGAAGATAACCATTAATAATGTGAATATGCTTTAGATTCAAAAGAATCTCTGGAAAAATCAAGAATGCTAATGTCTTCATAGAGATTAGATGGTATGCTTTTATGAATATTCTGATATATGACTTGCATGTGAGCTCAATTGGTTGCCTCCTACTTGTACCATGTTATATTAATACATACGACTTTCAAGAATAATGCAGTGTTAGAAATTGAGAAAATAATAAAGGTCTCATTCCCTCTAGGCACAATGTAATGGTGGTAAAATCTGTAATTTGCCGGGGATTTTGAAAGGACCCCCAGGACTTGCTCTATTACAAACACTGCAATGCCATATGTTTTTGAAACAACACATTATCCTTTTCACTTTTTGGACACATCACATAGTTCCAAGTCTCAATGGGTCGTCATCTAGCTGCAAACCAGTGAACTGATGCGCGTTATTTAAACTATCCAGATGTAATTTACAAATTCCTGTGCATCTGACAACATAATTAATTGGCCATCAACTCATGGTTTTCAAGAATCGATACACAGACGAAAATAAACTTTATGAATGTTGTTTACCATCATACTGCATTCCATCGCTATTACTGAATCTCAAGAGGCATTTGCTAATGGTGGATTTACTAATTAGTTTGTTGGATTTACTAAGTAGTTCGCCAAGCTATCATTCCAATGTGTGCTTATGTGTTGTGCAATGTTGAACGCCATGTTTTATTTATGAGCTACCATCTGTTGTATTAATTAATCCTGATACTGCAAATGAAAAATATCCAATTTGTTATTAATGTTCTTACGAGTGGGTTGCATAACTTGCAATAAAGAATTCAAAAGTAGAAATTATTAAGTGTAGCATTTGTTTTAATGTTTATATCATCACAGTAATATTATAACATTAATTACAACATTCACAGAGACAACGGAAATATGTAATAATTGTTAACTGATACTATTATTAGCAGTTGCATGGAAGAAACTAGGTGTTCATGAAAGAAAGAACACAAATATTAATAAGATAGGAAGCTGTTGAGTATTTCTAAAACTATATTGTAATATATCGTACATGGAATCATTTTGTTGCTATGTTACTAGAGTTCAAAACACATTTTATTTTCATCCATATAACTTATATCCGTATACAGCCGTTAAAACATTCCAAAATTACTTTCATATGAATTTAATAATACAATGCACATATGAATGAAATCATTCTTTGACACGTGCAGTGGTGACACATACTACAACATATGACCCGGGGGGGGTCCTTGATTTCTGAAAGCCTCAATCAATACCGCTATGATAGACAGGCAGTTTATGGAACAGGGCAGGCAGGATCTTGACTTTGGGGTTTATTCTGAGATGCCGTGCTTGTTGATTGCTCTCTCGGATTTTCCTGCCTTCAGTGCCAAAGAGTTATGAGTCGAGATTCCATCGGATATATGCTCGGCGTGGGTGCAGGTTGAAATTGACCAAAAGGTAATCTCCATGTAGCCAGAGATTATAAATCGCAGCAAACAGAACCCAATAATGACAGCGATTTCCTGGCAGTCCGTGAATTCAATCCATCTAGCTTATACCATATTTCATGCCAGCAGTAATGATAAGACCCCACCCTGTATATTGATTGATGACTTCAGATATTGATAAATAAACATGAAGTATTCAACGGATCTAGTTGATGTAACAGAATGTAGTTAATGTGTGATCCACATAGGAAGTAGAACCTGTCCATTTAAAGATAATAACGTTTAAAGAAGATACCTATATTTCATGTCGATCTTTATTAAATAGTTATTTTTAGACCTTTGGTGTTTTCACACGGATATATTTAAATGTTGATTTGTCTCTCTTGTGTCTATTGCTCCCGTCGGCACCTACTTTTATTACTTTTCCAAAATACTTGCATGAACTTTTTTTCATGTATGATCTTCACAGAATGGTTATTAAAATATATTTAGTTGCCGTGAGCTGGATAAAACTTGATTTCATCTTGTTATTACCCTGCACCACAGAGTGTAAGAATGAGTAACTTCCATCCATCCATTAATTTTGCCCTAGAGATAAGTAAAAGTAACTTCAAATAGCAAACTTCCTCAGCAAGTGGATTGGATATAGAAGTTTATTTCTAGAAGTGAATGAATGTTAACCTTCATGTTGGGTACAACTGGAGATGTCATATATACTGGTGGTAACACAATGGTAGAATGTTGAACTTCGGAGCCATTGGCCAAACGCTATCCAGGAAACCGCGGACATCAAAGTCAGCTTTCTGATGCAATGACGCTGGGATATTCTGGGGTTACAGCAACACCTAGTTGTTCCGACTCCTAATTCTTTTGTAAACACTTCTCTGCAAGATTACTGACATACTGTTAAAAGTTACGGACAGCTGCAACATGCCAAACTCACTCACTGTATTTGGGTAGTTTGCCTACAGAGCAATAATGTTTTATAGATTTTAATATCCAGCCTGTTCTCTGTGGCCAAGGGCAATATCATACGGCAGACTGATTTAAATGTCTGGGTACAGTTATCAACCTGGCATAGCTGTATCAGACTCTTTGAGTTTGACCGGAAAATACAGTTATTTCAGGCCGACCATGAACTATTGTGTAATAAACTATTAGTCATCTTGTATTGGTGAAAGATTCTGGCTTTGATGATCGGCAATAAGTCACTCAGTGCTGCCACTCACTCCAATAACAAATTCACGTAATATTGGAATATATCTATAGTTAAAAGGTATTATTAAGTAAATAAAATATTTGATAAGGATGACATTTACTAGACAAGTTTAAATATTGTTTCATTGGTGGTAAGGTAGAATTTTGAAAATGTAAATAAATCAATTTCAGGACCAGTAACTGGGAAAAATGAATCTGGTTGTGTGAGAAGGCTTGACACAATAATGTCACCTTCAGCTCGTACCCTTGACTTTCACCAGTTTCTCCCGTCTTATCCTTGAGGTTTTTACAGTGAAGACGTTCTCCGATCTGTAACTGTCTGCTGTATGGATGTAGCTAAATGCCAGGGAGAAATGTGCTGTGTTCAGGGTGTTTGTTGTGGACCCAATGCATGGCCTGTGATGTTTGTTGTGGACCCAATGCATGGCCCGACACACTGCTGTTTGCCTGTCTTGCGTCTTGTGTGTTCTGCTGCATTAGTTACCTCCTTGTCTGTCTGACTACAGTGACCTGTGACCCCAGGTCGATAGAGGGTCATGGCTTTCATTATTTTCCAAACACAGCCATTCTTTGATTGAGAACAAAATATAGATCCGTTATCATCCATAAACAAGGCTAGTATTAAGCAGAATACTTTTCCTTTTCATGAGTGAACCATCACCAGTTTGCGATAGATAAGTGTCTCCTTTTAAGATAATTGTGTTGTTCTATCTGCGACATAATATTCTAAGTGAACTAGCACTATAAAAACTGGTGGAAATCCAGACTAGTCAAGCAGT
>JAVCKZ010041337.1:0-19097 GCA_034780755.1 Lepetodrilus elevatus | reverse complement strand
GAGCGGTTTTCATTTAAGTTGTAATAACTTGTAACCTATCCATTTCGTCTTGAATAAAATATGTTTAAACTAAAAACTAAACATATGTACATATGTGAATAGCAACGTTTGTTTTCAGAACAATTACACAACATCACGTTTTGTCCGTGTCCGTATGGATATTAACACTTGCATTCGCACGTGATATCTGTGCATATATCGTATTGGCAGGTGCATTTAGAACAAATTACACTCACAAACTTAATTTAAAACTAAGGTGTGTATATGCCTCATGGTATACAAACAGGAATATACTAGTATCGAGAAACATGAGAAACTATTTTCATAAGAATCTGTCATATATAATTTATACTAGATGCCCTGCATGTGTTTGAAAATAGAACAGAAAATAGTAGTCTCCAGAGTACATGCATATTTGTTTTACATACAAATATACTGCAACAGTTATAACTTTAATCAACAATTAGGACAAGTAATGTGGAAATACACAACGCAGCATTCACATTTCCAATTCAAATAATCATTCCGATTGTTAACTGCAAAAACATTCATGATCTATCACATGGATTTCTATATGAGTGATTCCATGGCCGTGTGTACATATATTTACAAAATATTTCAAGTGAAAGTAGTCCCAAATTGTTCAACTTTCACTGGGCTTTATATGCCCTCAGCTGTGCCTTATATTCCGTATAAGCTTCAAGCTTTCAAAATCCAGACTTTAAATGGATTTCTGGGCATATAAAGTCTGGCTGGCAAATAGTGAGCTATGATTTAAAATTAAATTGTTGGTTTTTGTGAACTGTCACATAGACAGGTCTAGTGCTACAAAGTCCAATGACTGACCGTGGGGAGAAAATAATACTGTTTCTAATTTAAAACAATGAAAGTACATGTAATCAGAAAACTGTTAAGTAGCTACAACACTTGCGTATTGAGAGGATTAAAGAGGTATTGCTTCATTGCCTACCCTCTGCGTACACTGACACAAAATCACGTAGTCGGCTACGTGTTGTTCACAGCACTATGAAGGGTTAGCTGGGTACTGTTGCATTGAGGAAGTAGCGTGTGGCATTCCTGTTGTTGCCTCCCTGGAGCTGTACTTTATTTAGACTACAGTGAGAGAATTAATACCCTACTATGTCACAAGTGTGTGTAGAGTATATAAATGACTATTAATATAATATTAATAAAACCTGATGATGTCGCACTTTGCCGACAAAAAGTTGATTATAGCTAAGTTTTTATGTTGATTTATTTTTTAACTATAGACTATATAAAAGACACACTACTATGTGTATTGTGTTGCGCGCACACACACACACACACAAACACATTATTACATATGTGCACATATATATACATATGGGCACACATATGTATGTAATGATATGTATGTATGTTTGAATGTATGTTCTCTCTCTCTCTCTCTCTATCTATCTCTCTCTCTCTTTATCTCTCTTTCTCTCTCTGTGAGTAAAGTCACCAACATTGATTCACTATTACTAAAATAATATCAACAATCATGAAACTTGTTGATTCTCATCTCATCTCATCTCATCAATCGGCCGAAAAAGAATTTCCGAATTGAAAAATGTCTTGCACCAACAATTGAATCCGACTTGAACTTATGAGAATCAAAATGGCACGGCCCCATCATTAATAACATCAAGATGATGAGGAAACCATTCCCATGTGTTTTCGACAAACAGCGCTGTGTTAAAAGCGAGACTAGCATGACAAATATGTTGTTTGACTGCCCCTAAACAACAGCCTACCCTCCACATTTGTTTCCCATAATCCTCTGAAATGAGTGTCAGGCCATGCTATAGGAATGGCTCATGTGAATAGCAATTAATTTCAGATTTCGTCTATTGTGGCATTTTCCACAGAACTGAGTTTACCACTGTAATTCCTCGTTTTAGTCGAAGCAGGGTTCAGTGTTGAGTCCAGTGCTATTGCATGTGTATTGAAGAGAAACAGCATGCAGTGTTCCCTCGATATGACAATCTTCAATTCAGACAAACTGTTGAGTTAGGATTACATTATTATTAAAAATAATAAATATTTCTTTTTTTAAAAGAAAAAAACATCCATTTATTTAAAATTATTATTTTTATGCAACTACTGCAAACTGTCAGTGTTTTGCAGATAAAATATGACTCTCTCTATAAGTATAAGGTAGACATGAACCGGTAATTGAAATGTAAATAGAAATGATGCTTTGAGACGAAATGTGTTATTGCAGTTTTTGCTAATTTAAGCATGTCTAGTCATTGAAACAACTATGTCCACCACCTTTTCAAAGATTGATGTCATAACACATGTCTCGTATAACTAGATTGTCTCAATCACTAGACATGCTTATAATTATATTACTCAAAATTTGATAGTGATCACTGTTAAAGGGGTGGTATTATATTATACTATAGTTCAATATGGGGTCATTGAATAATCTTTTCCTACAAAAATGGTACGATCCTTAGCAAATTTTGAGTAGTATATAAGAATTACACATTTTGACTCATTGCTTTGTTGGACAACATTTATTGGATACAAAGACAAAGAGGAAGTTTATTAAGTACATGAACAAAGTGATTTCTTCATGCACACATATTTTTTAATATAAAAATATTTAATTAAGTGACCTCTTTGTTTTAACTTCCTATTTGAATATTAGTATGGTGGGGGCGGGGAATGGATTGTAATCAATTTCATGTATAATACTGGATTCTGTAACACTGTGGGGTGTGGGGGGTGGGGCAAATACTGTGTGCCCCAAAGTCAGTATTATATCGAGGATGTATTGTACTTTAACTACAATCTTAAGAAGAATAATTGCTCACATATGTTTAACGATTGACATATTTTTCCAGTTCGTACACAAACATCTCCAGAATATCTAGACATGGATTCACTCAAACCACATTTTGACCAAGAATAGTTTCCTAAATTCAATCTTATTATTGGACACGTCTTTGTGGTCTTATTATTGGACATGTCTTTGTGGTCAAGATAGTGAAAAGTTTAAGTTGCCCACAATGGAATTATCATACGAAAGACATTAAAAGTTGAAAGACCAGACTCATTCTCAGCAATCATGGAACTAAATTTGGGTTAATTAAGCAACGCCAGCACTACCGTTTGAGTCAATGATTCAGAACTCTCTTGTTTCCCTGCACCAGAAATGAGACTTCTGCAATGAAGTAAAAATACTATTCCCCCGACACCTGCTCTCTACTATCATGTAACCAGTATTGATCCTCATTAATTATTCATCTTTGTGTGTCTGATATGTTATTTTAATATTATGGACTTTAGCTCTAATCCAATCTTGCCAGTCCTAATCTAAATCCTCGGCCATGATTTATTTACACGTATAGGACAATCCGGAACCTCCGTATTCAGTATGGAGAAAATTAGTGCGGCTGATGGCAAATTGTTCCCAAGCCAAAACTAGATTAGACAAATGGTTCTCTGCCGTATAGGTCAGTCGTGTGTATTAGGCTGGAGTAATGCATTCTGGGATATTGTCTTTGTGAGCCAACCATGTGCTAGGTGCTTGTACAAGTTGTAGGTTCCATTCTTCGGTAAAAAAGAAAAATCTGCTTTTTGGTTTAGCTGATGAAGGTTGGAGGTGTAGTTTATGTTTAGCTGATGACGTGAAAAGTGGAATAAAGGAATTTTCAGAGGTTATCGGTAGCGGTGAAGCTGAACTTTGTTCGTCTGTAGAATGTGTGATATATTATTGAAATGGAACAGGAAATATGGACATCTGCCGTAAGAAAAAAATAATAATCAATTGTATAGGTGCTAATTGATAATAATTCTATGTGTGTGTGTGTGTGTGTGTGTGTGTGTGTGTGTGTGTGTGTGTGTGTGTGTGTGTGTGTGTGTGTGTGTGTGTGTATGTACATGTGTAATACTAATATATTGAATATGGGAAACAGCAACTGTTTAATAATACGCTATTATATGGATATTGCAGGTTTCCTCCTGCCCTAAACTGACAAACTGTGATATAAGTGAAAGTCTTGAAAGCTTATCTAAACACGAATTAAAAATTATTTCTTTTAACTGATAATAATTATTTTATTTAAAAAAAGAAATTTATAATAATTATTATTTTAGTTGTTTTTTTATCCTCTCTAAACTTCAATTAAAAAAATAAAATAAAATAAAATAATAATAATAATTTTATTTCTTTGAGTTAATTTTCTGACCGTTGTGTTTCCTCAGATGCTGGTACCGTTGCCCGTGTGTGTCCATTCTGCACGTTCAGCTGTGGCTCCGAGTCGGGCCTCCAGGCCCACGTGGTCACCCAGCACCGCGCCCACCAGGTGCTCTGTCCGCTGTGCCAGGATGAGTTCAAGGCCAAGGTCAAGCTGGAGAGCCACCTCATGCAGGCGCACAACGTGACACCAGAGGGTCTCCAGCGTCTCATGTTGCTTGTGGAAGCCAAGGAGTGGGCGCCGCAGACCGGACCGCACCACAACATGGGGAAGGAGAGCACCGCAGCCGTGCCGCATCCGCGACACCACGCCACAGAGCCCGACGAGAGCAGGGAGATAAACGTAGAGACGTTGGAGATTGAGCACAACAAGCTCATTGCCGAAGGTGTGAATTGAAACATATTTATTAGACCCGAACTTGTGTGTGTTTATGGGCGTCTGTTTGTTGTTTTGTACATGGGGAGTGCTAGGTTTTAAATGTTTATAACTTGTTGACCGTATAGATATTCGTCGCAAATGGGTGAAAGATTCCCGCAGCGACGTTAAACTCCATATTCACTCACTCACCGTATAGATATATATTTTACTCGTGTATTTATTGAAATAGTCCATGTTTGTTATAACTAATGAATCATCACAAATTGATGAAAGACTCCCGCAGTGATGTTAAGCTCCATAATCACTTGCTGACTCTAATGAAATAGTATATGTTATGACTCTTGTACGTGTTTATGAGTCCAGCAAATTACACTCAGTACGGTTTCTATCTGTTGCAGCTCTCGACGTCTCGTCCCTGATGGACAAGGACAAAGTGGACATAGATAATCAGTATAGATGCCAGACCTGCTCAAAAACTTTTGCAATCATCGACCAACTGTACGCCCACCAGAACGAGCTGGGCCACCTGGAGCTGAAGCAGACGCCCCG
Source organism: Lepetodrilus elevatus (assembly GCA_034780755.1). NCBI lineage: Eukaryota > Metazoa > Mollusca > Gastropoda > Lepetellida > Lepetodrilidae > Lepetodrilus > Lepetodrilus elevatus. Next base: position 13,938 of record JAVCKZ010041337.1, on the reverse strand, counting down.
GGGCCCTGGCTACCTCTGCTGGAAGAAGGGCTGCAATCAGTATTTCAAGACCGCTCAAGCTCTCCAAGTCCACTTCCGAGAAATCCATGCCAAACGTGTGAATACTGCTGGTAGCGACATCTCCCTGTTCAGCCACCAGTGTCCCCAGTGCACTCTGGCGTTCAAGTCCGCCGACAAGCTGCAGCTGCACCAGCACTTCCATCTGCTGAGGACAGTCACCACCTGCAGCTCGTGCACCAGGAGTTTCCATTCCATCGCCTCCCACAGGAAGCACCTCGAATCCGGCCACACGGAACTCGAAAAAGACGAGGTCGAGAAGCTTGTGGAGTGCCTGAGTGCCAGTTCAAAAGCCTGGCACGAAGTTCACGAGCTTCTGGAGATGAAGCTGAAGACGTCGAGTGTTGTGTCTCAGATCTCCAAGCTGGCCAACTCCAGCCCCAGTTTGTCCTGCTCCCCGGCCAGTGAGGACAGAGAAACGGCCATGCAGGACGACGAGAACGATAACGACATGGAGACGTCCTGCAGCGATTCCGCTCCCGACTACGAGACAAGTGCAATGTTCAAAGATAGTGCTAAATACCGAGACGAGAAATGTGACTTTGACAGGGGGGAAATGTCGAGTAGCTACAGAGACCAGCAGTTCATGGAAGACTTCATCAACAGCCAGGCTATGGCCGAGGGCAGCTATGACGATCCTTCTAGGAAATACAAGTGTCAGCGGTGCAAAGTCGCGTTTACCAAACAGAATTATCTCACTGCTCACAATAAGACTCTGCAGCACCGGCGCGGTGACAAGATGAGCTACCCCATCGAGAGGTACCTCGATCCCAACCGCCCCTTCAAGTGCGATGTGTGCAAGGAGTCGTTCACTCAAAAGAACATTCTGCTGGTTCACTACAACTCAGTATCTCACCTCCACAAGCTGAAACAGGCCGCTCAGATGGGAACACTCCCGCCTTCAATCTCCGTATCCTCTCCCACATCCTCTTCCACCACACCCACATCCACTGCCACATCCAGCACGGCGACGGCGGCATCCGACTCGGAAAAGAAGCCGTATCGCTGCAATATATGTAAAGTAGCCTACAACCAAGGTTCCACCCTAGACATCCATATACGATCCGTGGTGCACCAGACACGAGCATCCAAAATCCATGAGTTGGCCATGACCGGGCAGATCGACATCAACCTGCCACTCATTGAGCAGCCAGACGTAACCAAGACGCCGTCCCAGCAGGCTCAGATGTTCGCAGACATGCTGCAGCAGAGTCCAGTGTCGGTGGCCAACTCGCTGCAGCAGTCGCTGCTGTTCCCCGGAATGCCATCCAGCCTGTCTGGACTGGGCCCAATGCCTCTACTGCCAGGGATGTCACTGTCATCTCCAATGCTTACAACAGTCACAACCTCATCTACCGCATCGCCCAAGATAGCGGCATCAACTTCGGACACTTCTCACAAAATCAACGGTGAAATGCTGGAAAGGGTCGTAGAAAAGCTAGCAAAGTCCTCAGGAGAGAGGAAATCTGAACTGAAAGTTGTAATCAAGAAAGAACCCGTTGAGCATAGTGAAGAGCAGACTCAGAAAAGTAGTTCCATATCTAGGCACAATGATATGAGAGAAACCCTGGCACAGGTCGCCAAGTTTCAGGCAAAGGCTGAGCACATGGACATGAACATTCAGCCTTCATTCTTCTGTCAGAGGTGCAGTTCCAGTTTTGTAAGCCAAGATGCTCTGAGCACCCACCAACAGATCTACTGCTTCCTAGGAGCCGGTGCCAATACTCTGACTTCTCAAGTCTTCAACAGGTCCCGATTCATGAATCGCTGCAAGCCTCAGGTACACAGAAACCTCTTGGAGAACATCGGCTTTGAATGTGTCATGCAGTTCAATGAATACAATCAAGGCAAAGTGGTGAAGAAAGAGAAAACTGCTGAGGAGAAGAAGGAGGAGGAATCCAAGTCTGAGAAGAAGGAGGAAGTCAAGGAGAAGGATATAAAGAAGGAGGAGGAGGAGGAGGAAAAAGCCAGGAAAAAGCCAGACCTCCCTGAAATCAACAAGTGCTCGTGTGTGAAATGTGGCAAGGACTTCTCCAGTGTATGGGTGCTGAAAGCTCACCAGGAGGAGATCCACAGGGAGATGGTTCCTATAAAGGATGTGGAAAACTTTGGCCAGCAGTTTAAGACAGTCTTCGATAAGAAGCAGCCCAAGGATGAAGGGATCACTCCTGGAACCTCCACCCCGAGCTCGGTCGGCAACGAGAGGCCAGAGATGCCTCCTCCACCTCCACCACCTCCCCCACCAGCACCTCCAGTCTCCCTAGCCACAGGCTTCGACATGTCCCAGGTCATGCCTTCAATGTACAACATGCTGCCGTTGCCTCTTCCAGTGAATCTGATGACTCTGGGTATGCACCCTCCTCTGATGTCCATGATGATGCCTGGCATGGAAATGGCAGGATTCGGGCCACCCGTCACCATGATAGATCCCAACTTCATGGCCAACCAGCAGCAGCTGCAGCAGGCTCAGAATCAGAAGCGGGTCCGGACTCGCATTAGTGACGAGCAGCTGAAGATCCTGCGAGGCTACTTCGACATCAACAACTCTCCCAGCGAGGAGCAGATCCAGCTCATGTCAGACCAATCAGGGCTCCCTTCCAAGGTCATCAAGCACTGGTTCCGGAACACCCTCTTCAAGGAAAGACAGCGGAACAAGGACTCTCCGTACAATTTCAATAATCCTCCGTCGACGTCATTAGACTTGGAGGAATACGAAAAGACCGGAAAGATTCCCGAGATTAAGAGCGAGATAAAGGAAGAGTTTGATGAAGAAGACGACATACGCAGCACCGAACCGGATCCTGTGATCAGTGACGCCGAACACGACAAAATTGACAGACTTGACGCGAGATACGAGAGCTTGTTTAAGCTCGAGACCCCCAGACCGGAGTACCACGACGACAAGAAAGACCTCGACAGCTACTCTAATGCTTCCACCCCTTCTACTACGTCTTCCATCCCCTCCACACCTACTGCTTCAGGCCTCAACCAGCCCACACCCACCACCACTCCCAACAGCGACGAGAACTCGCTCATGAGAGACGGCTCCGGTGGGAAGCGAGCCAACAGGACCCGATTCACAGACTTCCAGATTAAACTACTGCAGGAATACTTTGACCAGAACGCTTATCCCAAAGACGACGAGCTCGATCACTTGTCCAAAATCCTGAATCTCAGTCCGAGAGTCATTGTAGTCTGGTTCCAAAACGCCCGCCAAAAGGCTAGGAAGATTTACGAGAACCAGCCTGCCGCCGATGCCAAAGAAGAAAACTCACCATTCCAGAGAACTCCAGGGCTGAACTACCAGTGTAAGAAGTGCAATGCCGTGTTCCAGAGGTACTATGAACTTATCAAACATCAAAAGAGGCCATGCATAACAGAGAACAATAATAATAACACCGTGTCTACGATCGACGACGACAGCAATTCATCAATAATGTCACAAGATGATCTCAGTCAGTCAGGCAGCATCAGCGAGCTGAAGGAACAGCAGCCACCACAACAGCAGCAGCAACAGCAGCAGCAGCAACCACAGCCATCACATCCCTCGGCATCATCCACGCCGAAGGAGAGCACACGTGAGACTGCAACGTTCCTGTGTGACAAATGTGATGCTTCTTTCAATAGACTTGACCTCTGGCAGGAGCACCAGAAAATCCACAGCATGAATCCAACCCTGTTCGACGAATTCCCGCATAATAGTGCGTTTGGCATGCTACAGAACCTTGCGCACCAGGAGGACAACAAGGCCGCAGCCGCAGCTGCTGCAGCCAAGCGGAAGCTGTCGGCGCCGGACACGGACGAGGAGAGGGACGACCAGCCGAGGGACAAGCGTCTGAGGACCACCATCCTCCCCGAGCAGCTGGACTACCTGTACCAGAAGTACCAGCTGGACTGCAACCCCAGCCGGAAACAACTGGAGGCCATCGCCGCCGAGGTCGGGCTGAAGAAACGGGTGGTGCAAGTCTGGTTCCAGAACACCAGAGCCAGGGAAAGAAAAGGTCAGTACCGAGCTCACCAGCAACTCATTCACAAACGTTGTCCTTTCTGTCGTGCTCTCTTCCGTGCCAGATCCGCTCTAGAGTCTCACCTAGCTACCAAGCACGCCGAAGAAATGGCTAAAGTAGAGGTTAATGTCGATGCCCTGCCCGACGCTTCCATGGAAAGTAGTCCCACCAGCCCCCAACCTCTAACAACTCCAACCTCCTCACTTGGCGGATCTCGTGGCAGTGATCTCAACAAGCTTCTCTCTCTTTCCCCAGCTGGCATGCAGCAGTTGCTCCCCTTCATGCCGCCATCGAGCCTGGGCATGACCTTCCCATCCGCGGACCCTCTGCAGCTGTCCATGAACAAGATCTATGAGGATTCCTTCAAGAAATACATTAACGAAATGAGTGGAACAGGAGGAGGAGGCCATGCACAAAAATCCAGGAACAGCTCTGAGACCGGCTCCACCAGCAGGAGGTCGGAAACCGAGAGTCGGGTCCCTGCTCAAGGTGAGGATGATTCTCCGCTCGATCTCAGCAAACCCATCAAAGTAAACACGGAGACCGACAAAGGGTCTTCTGACGGACCGCTCACGGACCTCAGCGAAAGGAGCGAGGACCTGTATCCAGGCCGTAGGATCAGCATGGACGACTCGATATCAGAAACCTGCTCGGACTTTGACATAAGTATAAATGACGAGGTGAACATGTCACTGAGCAATCCTCCATCCCCGTCGAGTTACTCCATGAGCCATCTCAACAAGCGGTACCGCACACAGATGACCAGCCTGCAAGTGAGGGTGATGAAGTCCCTGTTCCAAGACTACAAGACGCCGACAATGGCCGAATGCGAACTCCTGGGTAGGGAAATCGGTCTTCCGAAACGTGTTGTCCAAGTATGGTTCCAGAACGCACGGGCCAAGGAGAAGAAGTCCAAGCTGGCGTACGCTAAGACGTTCGGGAGCGACGTGGACTTCAACAAGCCCCCTGAGGAGTGCTCACTGTGCAAGTTCAAGTACTCGCACAAGTTCACCATCCAGGACCACATCTTCACGCGCAAGCACATCGACAACGCCAAGGCCTACATACAGTCACAGTCGGAGGCCGAGCGGGAGATGTCCGACCCCACTGGTATGTCGTCGCTGCTGCGGCAGCAGCGGGAGATGGACAGAGTGCGGAAGGTGTGGGACGATGCCGGCTCCACGTCCACGCCACACCTGGCACAACTGCAGGCCATGGGCATGAGTGCTCTGGGGCTCCCTGCTGGAGGTGTGTATTGTCACGTTGCATGATTCTGTCTGGTTGTCGTCTTTATGTAGTATGCTCGTATCATAGTTGGCAAGAAGAAAGGAAAGCAAAGAAATCATTTGTATTCATGTACAGGTTTTAAAAATTAATATATTTTATTCATATTTTGTCAATGGTTTATCCATAAAAGTTATGTAGCATTTTTTTAAAACGTCAATGAACAGTAATAATAATTTGAGGCCGTTCTGCAATTCAGAATAGCATATTATTGACATTATCCGTTTCCTGGGGATTATGTATTAAGAATTCAAGCTGTTGCTAATACATAGATACTTATAGTTTGACATTGGGATTTATGTATATTGGTTAGTCAATCTATAGATAATATCTACTATCCATGGAGTTTTGGGTCCCAGCATGACAATGTACGTTCAATTTACTTCATTAGCAGCTATTTTTCACAGCTCTTGATATTCTTCATCATTATAATAATAAATGTACTTGTAAAGTGTGTCATCCACCTTATGCAGTGATCGCTGATCATCTATGTTAATATTTTTTCCATTTATTCTACGAGATCATGAATTGACCCACATAGTTTTGTGATGTTACCAAAGCATTTTTACCCAACCGTTTGGTTTTACGTGAAATAATTGTTGAGAAAAATACCAATTTGGAAGGAGTATGATCACACTTGTTACATTGGTGAAATGCTGATTAATCAAGAAATATTGCATTTCGGGGTTAAGAAATTATTTCCAAAATATTCATGATGTGCTAGAACTTTTCTAATGAATGCAGAGTAGCTTGTCTAACTCTCATGTTGCTCTTGAACTACTAACATTGATAACACAATCTCGACAATTTCCCAATCTCAGCAATTTCAACTCCCAACATGATGGCAGCAATGAACAATTTCACAGCAACAGAAAATTTAAGTCTTAAAAAACCCAGTCTTACAACCCCCACAACCATCTCTTCCCTGCCACCACCACAACCTATCATCCACAAGCACCACTACAACCACCATTTGCCCTCCACAAACCCTCCCTTGATGGAACCTCCTTAAAGTACAACCCTATGACAGAATTATGCTTGAAGCTTAACCCTTCTCCGTTTTCCGCATGATTTTAGAAAAGAGTAGATAATTAAATTAAATGCATTAATGATTGTTTTTGATGCCATGATGATAATGATGATCATGATTGTTCACAGACGGACGGAATCTCGGACATTCTGCTCATTCATCGGGGGAGCAGCCCAGTCGTAGGAAGTCCAGCTCCGGTCAGGTCGAGATTCGAGTCAAGAAGGAGCCGAAATCTTCCACATCCACCGAAGGTAAGCCAGCGGCACTGAGACTTTGTACCTTTGTTCTGGAGAAATGCCACGTGAATATAACTTGTGAATATAACTATATTTCCATGGAAGTTTATTTTTATTTGATTTTATAATGTATGGGTGAAATATTACTGCTGCAACGAAAAGATAAAATTAATTCAAATTTATTTGATTTGAATTGGGGTTTATAGATGTTTCCATGACTAGATCTGCCACCACTGTAGGACTGAGTATTGCAGTAAACCTGCAAGCACTGGCTGGTACTGATGTCTGCATTGTTACGGTACAGACAGCAAATCCTATCATGATACATGACTTCTGTGGACATTGTTGCCGTGACTTTGGGCAGGAACATTTACTTATGTAGTCCACTGCTCCTAATGGTCTTAGGGTTACCCCTTACTTGGACTCGCAATCCAGCAACTCTGGTTCGAATCCCACGGACGGCAGTGGTCCTTTTACACTCTCAGAACACTAACGTGGATGCTTTATAGTTTGGCTTGCATGTATTCTGCCATTAGTAAATCTTATTGTTGTATTTCAGGGTCGAGCAGTTCCTCGAAGCATCACCATCAGCAGCAGCAACAGCATCACCAGCAGCAACATCACCAGCAACAGCAAGAGGCCGCTGTGGCCTCGGCTGAAATGGCGATGAACGCGCACATGATGTCAGCACTGGGAGGCTACCTTCCGGGAATGGATCCGTCGTTCCTGTCCTACATGTATCCCGGTCTGCCGGGATATTTCCCCGGGATGGGAATGCCTCTTATGCAGCCAGGGCTTATGCCAGGTATGCATACTAGTATTTGTCTGGCACAAGGCCCTTCATTGATCATCCAATATCCTGTGATTTTACACTGATTTACGTATAAATTGTGTTTGGCCAAAAAGGCATAGGATTTCTATGTTAAGAAATATCCGCATCGATTTTGAGGAGTAAATAGATTACAGTTAAAGGGAAACAACTCTTGGTTATGTAATCTTAGGCTTGTTAATTAATCTACTGTAATCAATGTTTGACAATGTCTATTTCATCATGTTTGCAAAGGTTTAATGTATAAAACATCCTACTTAATAATGGTTTGTTTTTTATATATATATAAATAGAAAAAAAAGGTGTTAAAACTTATTTCTTTTATAAATTGAAAAAATATTTAAAGAAATTTCCAAGGACGAAAAGTTATTTCGAAACCGTCACTCTGTAAATGGATATAAATATTAATTTTTGGCGAGATTTTCAATTAAATGTATTCTAGATGTAGGTGAAAAGTACATTTTTGGTGACATTTCTATCTAGTGATATTTTCAATGAAATATATTCTCTATGTAGTCGAAATGTTAATTTTGGGTCGAATTTCTAATGAAATATACGGACCTCTTTTCCAGGCGCGGAGCACATGATGGCATACGACCCTCTGAGTTTCGGCACGCCTCTGCCGCTGCTGCAGATCCCCCAGGACGCCATCAAGAACGTGAGCGAGCTCCTGGCCGACTCCAAGTCCACACTGGCCCAGTACACCCAGGACTCCAAGTCCGTGGCAGACCTCAAGACGCAGCTCGGCAGTGCGGACTACGCGTGCGTGCAGGAGGGCACGGTGGACGTGGGCTACATCTGCAAGAAGTGCCAGATGGTGTACCCGGCCAAGGAGGCGTGCGTGTCCCACCAGAAGGCGGTGTGCTTCGCGGGCAGCAAGGCGGGCGAGTTCAGCCGGCCCATGCTGAAACTGGAGCAGAAGCAGTATGAGTGCCGGGCGTGCGGCGAGCGCTTCTCCACGGGGTACGAGTACAAGCTCCACTGTCAGATGGAGACGCACAAGACCAAGGCCACCAAGCTGTACCAAAGGAAGTCGGAGAGTGCCAGTGCCACGGTGGCGTCCTCATCCGCCGCCTCATCTGCTGCTGCTTCCACCTCCGCCTCCACCTCCTCCACCTCGGGGTCGGGAACTCCCGGCGGAAAAATTAAACATGTTCATTCTGAGAATAGACACGAGAGTGCCTCGGAAGAATCGGAGCCTAAAACTAAGAAGCCAAAGAATGAGTGAAGTTAGTTGGTGCGACTTGTTTTTTGTTTTGTTTTTTTATGATTGGACAACGGGGCCTCCTTATAACCAGACAAAGATTTTGTCCTGGCTGACTTACAGTATTTGACCAAGTGACGTTCCACTCCCCCTCTGACTGTCGGTGTCGCGAGGGGGTACAAGGAGGATGGCTTTGTGAACTATTCCATGTTTTAGGAAAATATGTACTCATACATATCTTTTTTGCTCATGTGAGCGCTCGATGTAATTCTTCCATTTTTTTGCATTGTATGTTGTTAACTCTGCTATGCCGGGCCAGCCATATTAAATATGGGCTCTCGGCAATGGGTTTGAACCACACTGGACTTGACAATGTTGTAGTTGATGCCGTATTTTGTGAACTGATTGATCAATGACGTAGTCAGCCTCGAGGAGGCGGAAACAATAGTGTTAGCGTATCTAGTTCATTATTCTACGTGTAAAGGATTTTACTTAAAAGATATTGTAGTATATTTGTTGATTCTGCGTGGGTTGTGTGTTAGAGACAGGGATGCTGTTAGGATTTTTAAAAAACTATCACAGACGCTTCTTCCACAGTGCCATGAACTTGGTGATGGTAACGTCTCACAGAGGTCAAGGTCACAAGCTGACCTTTGCTGAATGTGAAGGACAAATGGTGACCCCCCCCCTTTTTGAGCAAAATGTTCAATGATAGATGTGTTCATAGCCATTAATGTGATCAGGTCAAATTTATTTTGTTTATGGCCACGTGTGTTTGAGGATTCTCAACCAAAGTTCACGGTTGAGCGGATCGGTATTGAAAGATTGATTTATCTGTACATTTGTGTTGCCATGTATTATTTTTTATGTATTGGAGCATGTATGTGTTGGTTGTTTATCTGCGACTGCCATTGTTCGTACTGTTACATGGATTCTTCTTCGCATTATCATGACACGTCTGGATGGATCGTATGCATACCACTGAAGTGTTGTCCTCTCATTATCTCAATCTCCTCACAGAGACGGGAAGGATTCAAACAAGGGTGTATGCTCTGTGGGGAGTTTACCTTCCCTTCTCTGCTCTCCTCGTCTCTTCCATTCCCAGACACACAATGTCTTCTGTTTTGGCTCGACAGTCTGAGAATGGAAGCCGGCGAAATCAATCTTCTATCCGCGTTAAAAATAAAACGGAACTAATTTTGTGTTCACGTGACACCGTTCACATTGACGGGCAGCGTTCACGAACGTGTTCACATTGATGGTGGTGTATTGTGTTATCTTGAACGTTGTTCGGGAGATAGTATTACTTGTTCTGTGACCAATGTGATGATGGTTTTTTCTGTTCCTCATTTCCTCGAAGAGTTCGTTCTCCACGAGGGATAGTTCATTGTGTGGTGAAATGTGAAAATAATCAGTGCTCCCCTTAGATGTGAAACAGGGTTCTATTATGTCAGTTTACTTGTTCGCTCCTCTGTTACAGGGTGTACCATGTTTCTCAGTAATAATGTCATCATAACAATATAATAATCAGCTTTATTGGATATAATAATGCGTTGCGTGTATATCGTACGTACGACTGCAGCATTTCAGTATCTTTCCCTTGCAGCTATATCATCCAGTCTATAAATAGCTCCATGTCATAGCGTATACATATTTTTTTTGTAGTTCCAATGACCCTTCCAGTTACCGAGGATAAGTTTTTTATCCCTCAAATGCTCAGTTGAAACAAATATATATTAGTCCATATCAGTTTTAGATATTTTTAGTTTGACTTTTCAGCATCTTAGGAGCATTGTTTTTCTCGTATTATCTTATTATTTTTTCTTTTTCTTGTTTTCGAGATTGTTAGACAGATTATAAGTTTTTAACAATTTTTGCGACTATTTTTGCCAACATATGACTTACAATTCTGCTTGTTGCTGAAGGGTATTTTTGTACGGTTCGTGAAAATAAATAGTAAAACCTTCTGCTTCAAGCGAAAACAAGGGCTTCTAAATTGGTGCATGAAGAAAAACGACAACATAAATAGTGACAAAGCATATACACTTCTACATATTTGTATGAAAGAGTAACCTAGCCAATCATCTTATGTTATTTTTTGTAGCATATATATGCTAAAAGTTGCATTTATCATAATTTGTATATAAAATGTAGATCATGTGATTTTGTAGATCTCAGAGATTGCCAGATGAAGGGTTAATTTGAAATCCTCGTGAATTGTGTTCTATACATAGCCTGCAGAGGGAGAAATATATATATATATATATATACATACTTACATATATACATACACACACGTCTAGACATGAGGCGTGGTGTCGTCTAGATCAGCGTGACCTGTTTAACTACAGAGGAGAAGGGTCCAATAATAATCCCACGGCAAATCGTGGGACATACCCAGCTTCCACCAAAAATATCGAGGAGCCGTTTTTACCCCAAAATAAATAAAACATCAGTTTATGTTTTGACATACTCTCCTTCCTATTCATTTTGTTGATAAGAATTTAAGTGCTTCGTAGTTTTGATTTGATACAGTATTGTTATATATAGATAAATGTTAAAGTTTATGTATATCATGTTGTTGTTTGATTTGGACCAATGGGAAGACTCCGAAAGAATCTTCAATTTTACTAAACTAGCTTTAAATTTTAAAGTTTGAATATCATGGCCAGATTTTCAAATGTTATGTTTGAAGATAAAGTGTTATTTTCAAGTTCTCCACAAAAGTTTAACTCTGTGCATTTATATAATTACAATCCTGTTTTTAATTTGTGAAACTTGCCATGATATTTAGTCTTTAATTATGTTTTGGTTGTTATCTTCTCAACAGATTTATGAAAAAAAATGTAACGTTTTGATTACATGAAAAGTAGTTTTGAAAGATTCATTTCAAACCATGTTAGACATTTTTTTCAGATTCTTTATTTTTTAAATATTGTTTTATTTATATTTAAAGATTCTGAAACATATTTTTTACATACAATGAATTCCATGACAAAAAGAAAAATATTGTTACAAATATTTTTACGAGGGAAGACAAAAAATTACATTTTTAGATTGATTTTGCTGCAAAATGTACGAAGGTTTGAAATGAATCTTGAGGTGAATGTCATTCCTAGACTTATATCATTACGTACACAGAGATATACCACACCATATTTACTTTGACCTTCTTTCTGTCGGATTAACCCTTTCCCTGTTAGTATTATCTCGATCTGTTCTCTATAGGGCAGTCGGGAAGGTATGGGTTAAAGATTCTCACTGCTAAGTAAAGCAATAAGTCAGTCGTACTATATGGACATCTCTGGATGCCCTCTGCAGCATATAGCTCGAAAGAGTGGCGATCGCTGTTCTAGGGCATCCCCAGGTGGCGCCAGCAGCAAGAAGGTTACCTGGCATAGATCTGTGTGCTTTGTATACTTCAGAGAAAGTATTCAATATATTCTCAATATTAATATAAAAATTTAAATGCCATTAAAATATTAAGCCAATGTCAAGACCATGACCATTTTTTCCAGTATGAATTATCGTTCGTAGGATTCGCCATTCGCCAGGTTTCTCTAAATGATCTGAAATTAGCTGAATTTCGGTGTGTGGGTATCGTATCATTACCACATATTGTTTGGAACTCTGGGTTCATAGAATTATGTGACTTGATGGATGGCGATTCATGCGATATTTACATACATATAGTATATATATCTCCCCCCAAATCCCCCCAACCCCACCCCTACCACACCCTTCATTCTATGTACAAATTGTACCAACATGGAGTCTGGTTATCATATTTACATTTTAATTCAGGGATTGGCATTCATCATGTGTTATTGTGTGGAGATCGGCTGTCCCTGCTTCACTTGTTTTGATGGCGCAAATGCTGTTCTAGGCCTAGAAACTATTTTACTACAGTGGTCCTATTTTTGGTACTGTTGAGTCTTTTAGACTTTTTTTCAACGAGATATATGTAGTCTGCTTCGCAATATACAAACAAATAAAAACATATGATCAGTATACTTCATCTTTGTCATTGTTATTAATCTATGGTCTTCACGGTTTAGCACGATATGTAGGCGACTCTTGGACAACAGACACTGATACGGATTTCAATGTTGAGAGAAATTAACAAAGATTTCAATCCAAGATTGTTTGGATATCTGAACGAAATTCATCGACAATTCTCCTCGCACCAAATCATCCAAACAAGTTAAACAGTCGTGATCACAGCCGTGGTCTTTCAGAATATAGGCCAGGCTGAAGTAATGGTGTCGCGGCTCATGATTTAATAAGTCCTTGGACCTCAAATTGTGAACTTGTAGACCTCAAATTGTACTGTATTTTGTCTATCACCAGAGTATTGTTTCTGGAAGCTCTGGTACGCACTGATGCCATGCCTGATCATGATGTATAGGAGCTCACTACCATTACCAGAGTGCCAGTGGTCTTGTAGTAGATAGGGTCGTCGCCTATGGGCGAGATATTCCCGCCGCGACGTTAAACATTACTTCAATCAAAATGTAGTAGATAGGACAGCTTTGAGAAACGCTGCCCAGGATGACATCTTCCAGTAGAACACCCATATCTACACTGCCAATATGAGAACATTCTCCCACATCCACACTGTCAACATGAGAACATTCTCCCACAATCACACTGCCAATATCAGAACATTCTCACACATCCACACTGCCAATATCAGAACATTCTCCCACATCCACACTGACAATATCAGAACATTCTCCCACATCCACACTGCCAATATGAGAACATTCTCACACATCCACACTGACAATATCAGAACATTCTCATACATCCATTACACTGCCAATATCAGAACATTCTCACACATACACACTGCCAACATGAGAACATTCTCCCACATCCACACTGCCAATATGAGAACATTCTCACACATCCACTCTGCGAACATGAGAACATTCTCCAAAGGAATAAAGAACTACGACCTACAGCGCCTTAGCTTGTCTTGGAAGGACCAGGCCGACATGGCACTCTTTACATTAGTTTGCTTCCAATAGAGTTCTTGTAGGATATGTTCCAAACCAGACAATTAGACCATGGGCCAGAGAAATAATTAGTATCAAAAACCGGGCAAAGTCCCACTATGATTTTTGAATAGTCCATTGTATGTAGTTAATGAATTGATGTGATAGACTTTTGTAAGGAGCAGCTTTTTGGTGGATATCACGCCGTAAACATGATGAGTTCAGGACAATTTCTTGTCAAATATTTAGGGGGAGGTGTAACCTAATCTATCATAACTTTGCAGGGAATCT
>JAVCKZ010041226.1:0-19098 GCA_034780755.1 Lepetodrilus elevatus | reverse complement strand
AGGGTACCAAATGGGTATTTCGTCCCTATTTTTTTTCTGTTAACAAGTGAATTCGTTCTTAGGACACCCTAAGGCTTAAAAAAAAGTTGGTTTCGTTAAATGGTGGGGGGGGTGCACGACGGACATATCTGGCCCACGGCCTATATAGATTAGCAACCAGAACGTCCAGCGGTAGCATACTGTACAGAATAATTAACTAACCTTTGATGCACTTTGATAGCCAATCTATGGAACTTGCACACAGTAGGAGGTGCCAGATTCTTGTGGTCCAATGACAGAAGGTCTTCCTCCAGGAATGTGGTCATCTTTTCAGGCTTCCTGGGATAAAAATTATATTTTCAATTTAATAACCCTTTTCAGCCCAAAACATAAATAAATGTTAAAAATGATAATGAAGATAATGGAAAAATAATTATTACACAATATTTTAGTTTCCATGTATGATTTACCATGTATTGTAATGTTAAATAAGTTAATATTCGATCCATTTGAAAATGTAATCTTAATATTTAGAACATGCACTGTGAATTAACTGAGACACTTGATACATTTCCACATGAAGCAATGTTTTCATGAATCCTCACCCCAGACTCTCATTATCCAGACTCTCGTTATCCAGACTCTCCTCATCCAGACACTTCTCGTCCAGACAGTTCAACAAGAGCTCCTCACAGCGAGTACTGGACCCAGTCTGTCCGTACAGACACAGCGCTAGCAGCTGCTTCAGGATTTCCTCCCTGGACACCAGCACTTGAAGCAGAACATCACTGGTCACAAGCAGAGATATCAGATTCAGTATATAGATGCTAAGGTTCTTTTGGGGCGATTTCACAGCCTGCTGCAGTTCTGGCAGAAAGTCGTCCACCAGTCGTCTACAGAAGCACCTCAACGTTCCTGGAGGCTCATCCTCATCCAGTTCTGGTTCTAGCTTTCCAAGGACTGCAGAGATGAGCTCCCTGGCTGCTGTGTGTAGAAACAAACTTGTACCTTCCTTCAAACACTGCACAGCTTGTGGCAAATAGTCTGAAACACAACAGTCATGGGGTTATGCAAATAATTGACAAGAATGGTATATTTTTAACAAACACCAAATGATCACCTTTGATATCACAGAAAAGGAAAGAGTCATGAGGTACATAACAAGGAAATACTGCATCATAAGTGGACTTATTATTACATATTTGTGAAATTTACAAAAATGTTTTACTATACCATATGATCACAAACAATTGAAAGAGTGTACTTATTTTAGACAAGCAATTAATAATAATGTTCAACAATCTGATATCAGTATTAATAATTGTGAGTTACATAATATTCATTTTCATGATCAACATAGTACAAACAAGATAAGGCATATTTCTATATTTTTATATCAATATTTACATCATGAGAGGGGATTGACAAACAGGATTAATAATATCAATGATTAATTTATATTCATTTTGATCTATTTTAACATCTTACCAGCCCCTTCTTCCACAATCCATTCCCAGCCATGGGTGTTGTGTGCCACCTCCTTCAAGCTGTCAAAGTAGGCCGTCCCCACTGACGCATCCTGCCACAGCTTCTGATCACTGATTGCCTGATACAAACATCTGACGGCATCCGACACGCCCCCTGGTGGCACCCACTGTCCGGAGAGATGTAGGGCGAATGTGACAACGCTAGGCTCTAGGTTGGACACCTTTGCAGTCACAGACTTGATAAACAAATCTAATCCGGGACAGTCATCATCCACATCTAGGAGAAACAGTAACATTCACACAAACTGAAGCAAATCAATGAACTGTCCAATCTAAAATTATTTGTATAGTTGATTTAAACATGACGACAATACACATAGGTGGATCTAGATCTTGAGAGGCATGTAACACCTCTCCCATTTTCCACAAAACTATGTATAAATGATTAAAATCATTAACAAAATCCTTTTAATTATAATGTGTAGCATTTCTGATCACGGATATTCAGGATCTCACTTACTCACTCAAGATGATGGCGATGAAGGGTCTGCTGTTGTTTCTAGACTTTACATGACATAAATTATTTAAAGTCTAGAAACAACAGCAGACAATTCTCCTTTCTCCTACATGAATACATAAATGTCCATCTTTTGTTGCACATACATTCATTCTTATGATAACATCTTTCTTCAATAAATAAATTGGAAATAACTTGTATTCATTTTGGATATGTCGTATTATTTTACATGTAGATATTTACACAGCCAATAGGTAGAGTACATGTACATTTACTTATTCTATTTTCCATCCTGTTTAGGGAAACTCGTGTCAACAAAGATGCAAGCACAGGCAATATTGCCTGTGATGCAAGTATATGATCAAATGTGATTACATTTAGTTTTCAAGATGTCCTGTAGTCTGTGAAGACATGTATCATCAGAAATAGGTTTGCTTAGATTCAGGAGAGTTCGGAATACTTCAGAGAGCTTGCTTCCAAACTCTGCATCACTCATCATGAAATGTGGAAATGTACACAAAACGTGCATGAAGGGAGGTAACTCTCAACACTCTTTTATCATAAAAGGTAGATATTTCAAGACGGTCACGTGACGTTAGCCACCATTACGCGAGTGGGGCAAAGTCAAGGGCAAAATATCGAGATGGCATCGCGTGTATCGAGGAATCTAGTGGGGTCCTTAAAGGTAGAACATGCACGATGTGAATTTCCAGGCATATTCTTGACAACGCCGCATACTATGCCCTGTTAAAATGGAATGCACTCGACCTTTTAGCATGAATGTCATTGTCAATACACGACTTTGGTCGGTCTTGCATGTTTTCATTTTGACCTGTCAGGGGCAACTATCTCACTCCGAGAACGTTTGACATTCAATATGTGAAGACATATCGTCCAGTTTGTATGGATAAAAAGTGCCTAGTTGACGATCAAGAGTTATTTGCAACTGCGATCTATACTGCATATGATCAAACTAATATCGACACTAGGCCATGTTTATGGCCGGTAGTGTCATTGGCCCCGTTCCTTTCATCTGTGCCAAGTGTTCGCACACAGACAGGTGATGTCACTCCAGTATGCTGTACTGAGTGAAAGGAACGACTCGCATATATGTCTGGCCTAAGCAAGATGACGACAAAGAGTTGCATATGATGTGGTGACATCTCTTTGCTTTTCCAGCTAGTACGGAGCCGCGAGTACAGACCACAGACAGTGTGTGACAGCTGAAAGGAACAGGGCCATTGCTACTCTAATGTACACACATTGGCCATAAGCCATATATAATCCCGTAACAGTGCTCATGCGCAAGTGTGCAGATCTATGTAAAACACTTGGCAACTGACTTTGGCTTCTCGCCTTCTTTCATCTTTCATATTTGAACAGTGGTTGTTGAAAACAGGGTTGATGTGCTCATCTCGGTAGAGATTTTGTATCAAATATGTCTATATAATTCACATTGGTATTCCAGGGCCGATACCGATCCACCCATGCAGCTGCAGCTTCCTCTGAGGCGGGTTCGCTGCCCAAGCAAGCTCCTATGGTGAGTCGGAACCAGGGGGTCAAAGAGGCACAGGATGGCTTGATTGTTATGTATTGTTAGATCACATTGAAAGCATGGCTGAATAAAATATGAACTGGTATAATTGATGAGAGGCTAGTAGTACTATTTTATTTTATTATGAGAAATAATATACAGTAGTAATTTCCTAAAGTTGTTGTATGGGTGAAATATTCCTGCTGTGTTGTAAAGCACTAATTCATTCATTATTGATGATTATTATTGTTTTGGATTAACATCATTAAAGTTTGCTTTAAATGGACTTTTAAAATCTGAATAAAACTGCTGAAGTGAATGTCTTCTACTTGACAAACATAAATGTATTTTAACCTGATATTTCATGGTTTCTGTTTTCAGCTAACCAAGTTGCCCAATGGAATTGTGGTTGCCTCCGTTGAGAACTATTCGCCGGTATCTCGTGTGGCGGTGGTCTTCAATGCTGGTTCCAGGTTTGAAAGCGGAGACAATCTGGGCATCACTCATTGTCTCAGAATCGCTTCTGGCCTTGTAAGTCATAATCTCAGCTCTGCACACCTTGTACATTCATACTCGGCAGACTTTAGACAGGGCTCTAGACTAACATTCTGAGTTACTTGCCCACATTAGCAAGTCAGGGAAAGTAGCAAAGGTGCAAAATGTTAAAACGTAGGTTGCCCACAGTGCAATGTAACTTGCCCCTGTACGTCAGGCATATGTTAGTCTAGAATAAATATATTTTTTCTCTTTTATTATATCTTTGAATCCACATCATTCACTTAGTTGCTTTATAACTTTAGCTAATGAATTCATCATTGAATATGTATGATAAATTATATGTATATGTAGTTTTCCATAGTCACTGGAGATGCAACTTATTACGCTTATTCTTAGAATGAAAATTATATGTTTTCAGACAAACCAGAATTCAACTCAGTTTAAGATCAACAGAACCATTCAACAGACAGGAGGAAATCTAAGGTACGTTTGAATACTTCGAAAAAGGAACAAAGCTAGATATTTTTAGCCAGAATTGTTTCCTGTGTTACTGTTAGTACAACCTTTTTGTAATAATAGAAAATCTTCAACGAGTTGTAAGGGAAACGTAACTTGTATATTTTGACTTTTCACTGCCGAAATTGCATTTCAACGACCTAAATGTTATTTTTTTACCTTGTCTATTCTGTTTCTTGTCACTTTTCACTACCAATTTCAAAATTGATTACAAAATATTTGATTAATTTTGTTCTATTTGCCAGCTGCACAGCGACCAGAGAGCACATGTACTACAGCGTGGACTTCACCAGAGACAATTTGTACGTACTCCAAGCCTTCACAGATAATACATACATACCTCTCAGTTCAATCCCGCAGTGACGTTAAACTACATATTCGCTCACTCACTCTGAGTTCCAACCTTCACAGAAAGACATTAATATAGTATAACTAATGCTAAAATATTTTGTGTTTTACAGGTACAATAAAAGTTAATTTTTGTTAATTTTCCCCCCACTTTTCTATCTAGACGGAACATTATGGAGATTGTGCGTGACGTCACCACAGCTCCTGCATTCAAGCCCTGGGAGCTGGGAGATTCTAAACACAGACTTACTCTGGACCTGGCAGTCCTCAACTCTCAGCCTGGCGTCAGTAAGTCTGAAACCTGGTCATGACCGCTCTGAAAACATCCCAGTTCAATCAAGTCGTAATACAGATTGTCTCCCTTTGTTGGACAATGCATGAAATATATGGGAATGCACTTAACCAGAATTTATAGAAATGTTGTTGAATTATAGTGCCAATTTATTATGATAATTCTTCTTCATTACAGAACTGTGCGAGATGTTGCACCAAGCTGCATTCAGGAATACTCTCGGACGTTCACTGTTCACTCCCGAGTTCATGATTGACAAATTCTCCACGGAACAAGTGAGTATTCTCATCATCTGACAGCTGTTATTTTGCATACTACAATAAATAAAGAATGATTTCCATTGTTTGTCGATATATTGACTATTATTAATTTGACTGGCAGCTTTCACTCACGAAGAGTGCCAAAACTAAAAAATAACCCCATATCTACAATAAGCTATGTTATTGTTGTCCACCCAGCTGCTGCATTACGTGAAGAGCTTCTACACCGGAGACCGTATGGCCATAGTAGGAGCCGGTGTGGACCACGACATGCTGGTTGCCGAGGCCAAGCTGTTCTCTCCATTCACTGCCGCTGCAGGCAGCTCTGAGAAAGCCATATACCACGGAGGTACGCAGTTGACTTCACCGTTAATAGAAAAAACAGAATTGTCTTCATGGTTAATAGAAAAGACACAATTGTCTTCATGGTTAATAGAAAAGACACAATTGTCTTCATGGTTTATAGAAAGAGACATGTTTGCTTATCATATAATTATGAACATTTGGGAAGAAATTGAGGTACTAGTTCAAATGAAAAATATCACGTTATTGGATTGTTTTCTTATCTAACTTTAACCATTTTGACTGTTTGTTTATATTTCAGGCGAGCTCCGAGAACACACTAACAGCCCGCTGACCTATGCAGCTATAGGAGTGGAGGGACCCGGGTACGTAGAACACTTGCAGAGAAAGTTTACACCATACATTCTGTTCTTTATTATTTATCAATATCCCTACTGACCACGATCTCATACAGTAAGGTGACGTTCCTTTCACCTCTTCTAGAACTAAGTCTGTTTCAGTAAGAGAGATTGCTGCAAATGGGTTCAAAATTCCCACAGCAATGTAAAACTATGTTCGCTGACTCCAAGGGGGAACATTAAATGTATTTGCCGTGTGTTGGTCAGCAAACAATTCCCATCCACACTTGATCAGCAATTTCAGTGACTGTCAATTGTATTTCAGGATGTCTGCCAGTGACGTGCTACACGCGGGAGTTCTGCAGCAGATCATGGGAACCGGACCCTTCATCAAGTTCAGCGACAACACAACAGTCTCCAAACTTGGACAGGCTGTTGCCAAGGCTTCAACCAAGCCCTTCGGTGTAAGCATAGCTGTGAGGTGTAGATGTACCAGTCAGGTGTTAGTACTATTATGAATGAGGTGTACGAATATGGACGAGGTGTAAGTTAACGCGCGAGGTATACACTTTAGTGAAGTGCAAGTATTTTGGTCAATATATTAACTACGTGCATATTTGTGTTCTTTAGTAAGTAGGAAATACTATTATTAGTCAGCATTTTATATAGTACGCTATAGTTTTAAAATTACCCCGTTTTATAAATGAAGTGTGTATTTAGTAAATTGTCTTGTTTACCTTGTTTAGCATGTCGTAAGTGGGGATGTCTTTTGTTCCAGATCTCGTGTCTAAACAGCAACTACACTGACGCCGGTCTGTTTGGATTCACAACAGTGGCTCAACCCGATGACATCAGAACGGCAAGTTATTAATTTTCTCGACTGCAGATAGTACACATTATACAAATTTGTTACGATTATTAAACTTAGTAAAAACTTTTGTATTTATAGATTTGTTTGTTGAATGTAGCAAACGAATAATATGCAGAATAACTTTCTTATTAAGAATAACTATAATCGCATGTGTCATACTTTGTTACAGGTTTTAAAAGCAGCTTTCAAAGAGTTTGCTGCAGTCACAAAGGGGGCCATCAAGGATGAAGATGTTGCACGCGCAAAGTAAGTCCATAGGAGATTAGAGTAACATTTTCAGGCAGGGTAGTGCATTGGCTTAGGGCGTGATCGATTTGACGATCCATCTTCCAGAAGACGTCTTCTTACTGATCGTTTTGCGACAGAAGACGTCTTCTTCTGGCAGACAAATTTCCTGCGCTCCATCTCCATAGCAGGGGCACATAGGTGAACATTTCTCTTGCTAGAATCACTTCTACCAAAACGAGAAGACGCCAAATCAATCACGCCCTTATAGAGCAAGATGTTCAATTCCCTCAACCCCTATAAATTTCCTTTATAACAACACATTTTCAACAGAAACCAGATGGGTGGGAAAGTTGTATCAGTGAGACTGACATGACCCTGTACCGTATGTTATTGTCATGTAGGAACCAGCTGAAGGCGTGGGTGCTGATGAACACTGAGAACCAGGAGGGCGCCGTGACCAATCTGGCCGAGCAGGCTCTAGGTCACCAGACGGTCACGCCTGTAGAGGAGATCATAAAGCAGATCGATGCAGTTACGACAGCCGATGTCAACAAGGTAGGAATGTCGCACTTCTGTACTGAACAACTAGCTGCCAGTTTGATTTCCTCTGTTGCTAATTTTATGTATTTTTTAGAATATGAATGTCCCGACACAATTATGTTATGTCGTGTGTTAGTAAAGTAAAATATTCTCAAGTTTTGTTCGTATATGCACCAATGGTGGGTGGCAGATCAATCGTCTTCAAAACTAAGTTTCTGAATTCGAACCCGCACGATAGCCTCATGTAGAAGTTTCTAATGAGAATATGTCTGAAATCAAATTATTATCCTTGGTTTATTGGCTTGCCACTACAGCTAGTCCTTGCAGGTCTCTTGCCACATAAAATCTTAAAATCAACGCTAAGCCCGAACAAAACAAAAATAAATAGAGATTTATTTACTGTCATTTAGCAATATTGCTATGAATTCTACAAGGATTTAATTCAATACAAATATTTGTTTATTTTCAGGTGGCCAAGAAGATAATCAATGGAAAGCCCACAATGGTCGCCATTGGAGACCTATCAAACACGCCATACTTGGACGAGTTGTACAAATAACTTTGTGGACGTTACCTGTGTGTTATGTATAGGTGGATCTCGTTTCGCCAAAATTCGAATTGTGACAGTAACTAATCCATTCAGAACTACAGTGTTATTTATGGGAAATAATGGACGAGTTCATTCAGATCGGTTTCCATAGAATGACAAATGAATAAATGTTGACTACTTATAGCCTTTGTATTGTTATTTCTGTAGCTGTGAGATAAGAATCCACTATATATGCAATTACATGTATATAGGATTAAATAAGTACACCCAAGGTGATGGACATTTTAACAAGAGAGAAGGCTTTGCTTAATGGCAATGGCAAACTGTAAAATAATTTTTGAATACGGTAAATATATATCAAACAGGGTTGTGTATCTGCAAGACTATACAATAAGGGTGTCACGATTCAGCAATGCATCATCATTTTACACGATTCTGTCTTTGTTTTGATTGAATTAATGTTTTACGTCGCGGCGGGAATATATTACCCATAGGCGACTCGATTCATAAATTTAATGCGAATCGATTTTAAAATACATGTTATTAACAAAACATTGTTTTCAAAATGTATCTTCATGACTTATATTGTACTGGATATTTTAAGAAATAATAACCTTCATATAACATGATTACTGAAAATCTTCCCAAAGTTAATCGCGAGATGAGATGAATCGTGGCACCCCTACTATACAATCCTACATACACATTTAAATCCAATACAAGGTTGATCTTTCATTCTGGAGGCAATCTCTATAGAATTTCCATCATTGCAGTAATGTTTTTAGTGGGAGGAGAGCCAGCAATAGCCAAGTGTTGCAATAAACATTCTGACATAAAATATTTTTTATTTACTCATGTTTTGTTCCATTGACATGTCTTACCATAATGACACTATACAACTGGCAAGACAAGATCATATGCAAAACATACAGCATTTTACAAGGTGTTTCCATTATTGTATACATACTCCACTCAATGTTATCAGTGGAAATAATAATGGCCCCAAAACATAAGAACATGCGTATGTACAATAACTTTTTGCTAGAGTGAAATATTCTTTTTGATAACTCCTGAATTTCATGAACAAACATATCTTTCATGACATTTATGTTGGTAGGAAATCTGCATAAAAAAAAAGAAGTAAAAAACCACTAACTTGACATCTGATTAGTAATGGTATCAACATGATCATGTTTGTGTTGTTGGTATTTGAGAGGTGTAGTATGGAAACAACACTGTTCAAGGTTTTATGATAGTACTTAATATCTAGTAATTGTAATATAGTAATTGATCGATAGTTGATTATGATCGTATCTGCAGCTATCCAAATAAATTGGTCGAATACATTACCAGTATTCTGCATGAGCACAAGATTGATGTTGGAAGAGAACACCAAGAATCTGAGGAGATTTGGATTATCTACTCTTTTTCGCGAGATACTTTGCCAGTATTAGTAATCATACTTGTGCATTAGCTCTCTATTGAGAGAAGTGTTCATGAGGTAAAATCCCATGGATTTAAAAACTTTAAAACTCTGAATAAATCCTTCTCATGCTCTTCTCTGCCTCTTCAACTCTTCCATCATTCTTGTCAACACAGAATAGACAATGTCAATGAGCATACAAACACTTCCTGGTGGTAAATTGTATCTATAGACGTTAACCGAACATTTCATAACTGTCTAATTTCAATAATATTTCCGATTATCAATTTGGTGGAATTAGAAATTGACAATCATATAATGTGTGTCGGCCGATTCAACAGTTAGTCCAGCACTAGCACATGTCTGAGTTTGTTTCTATTTTACGACTTTCGGTGAAATTCATATATGATGAATGTGAAGGACTACATTTCATTCATTCATTGTGATATCTGCCAGATCTCTCGTACTCGAGCACATTAATCACCGGGAATTCCTTGGTTTGAATCCACCCCTTCCCATGCCCCTCCCCATTGCCCCCCGACCTCGGTGACCTCCCCTCATGTTGCCCCCTCGACCTCCCCTCTGCAGTCCGCCCCTACCCCCGGCACCTCTTCCTGGTCCCTTTCCCCGATCAGACGGATTGTTCGATTTGTTTTTGGGTTGGGGTGACTTTGGTCGCAGTCTTTCTATTTCATCGGAACATCCGGTCACATGGCTCTGCTCGTCGGGGAACAGGTTTGAATACGAATCGGGGTCAAAGTTGCTGTTGGTCACTTCGGTCCCAATGGACAGCCATCCCGGTCTGATGGTGCTGTCACGAGCGAACAGATGGATCCTCCTGCGTCCCAGACAGAAGTGTTCGATGATGTGGAATATCTCCACGGGCTTGTCCTTACAGGCGTACTCAGGCTCCTCCTCGATGATCAGGTCGATGTCCACGTTGGCGTGGATGAAGTCGCCGTCTGTGCTCCTCTTCACCGTGCCTTTGATCCCCATCAGACAGTGCTCCTATAGAGACAGACAGCGAGTTATTGTTTTACATTACAGCGGGAATCTTTCACTCATGCACAACGATCTGTAGAGATCGACATCCATGTGAGGATCATACCATTACACATACATCACATTACATAAAGACAGGAAAGCCTGCTAAAGGCTCGTTCAGACATAACATGTGCGGCAGCCATAACAGTTAAATGCACGGTTTCCCATTAGGTACACTTGATTACACTTAGCCGGCGTAATCCGCTATGGGAAAGATGCAAGAATTTCTAGCCGCTTTGCTAAGGGCGTTTTCGATTTTGTTATATGAGTACTCGGAGTACGAGGAGTTCTAAATAGAACGCTGAGGATCGTTGTCGGAGTGTGTGGTGACGTCATGAATCTATCCAATAACGAGGATAATATAATCGAAAACGCCCAATTAGTCTAGCCGCCGGAAGTAATTGCAACGGGTTCGCTGGGTTGGCCCAGGCAAGACAAAAGAAGTGCCACTAATGTATTGCTGAACGGTTTCCCCGCAGTTTCAGTGTAACCAGTTCCTGTGTTTCTATAAGGAGCAATCTGTTATGGTGAAAACGCAGCGGTAACCACGTTAGGTCTGAATGAGCCTAAACAGTGGCAACATCACAACTGGGGTGAGCTCTATTTGCAGGCGAATTGTACGTTAAGTGAGAAAGCAGCACTTCACACTTCACACAGTTGAACAAATAAATCAGTGGAAAATTGCCATGCCCGATTTAAACTTTGATGGAAAAACCATGATAGAGAATAACAATATTTGCAGTTAATGAGCAAGATCGTTATTTGATAGAGAATAACAATATTTGCAGTTAATGAGCAAGATCGTTATTTTTTACCTTTGTTCTCTGAAAGATGGCATTGGGCTCCAAGTTCTTATTGTGTCCAGGATTCATGATGTTGGTCTTGATCCAACAGATGTCTTCACAACGACGGAAACCCCAACGCTTCAAACACTGAAACCAGGAACACATTCAATCGTGTCACAAGAGACAGGAGACATGTTAAGATAATTGACTAATACTTGTATTTAAGGATTACATTATAATTCGAGGGTAACGTTATGTTGCGACTATAATGTGTGCAAGGGGCTGTAAAGGACAAGCTGGCCAATGGGAGTTGTCGTACCTGTCTACCCCGCTCCAGGCCCTCGGCGTTACCACACCAGATCCAGATGAAAGACCTTTGAGCTGCAATAGCAGGAACATCCAGCCTCTCGATCTGTGCAACATACAAACAATACCTTGACAAATAACACAAAGTGGACAACACATTTTTTTGGATTTCTTTGTTTAATGGAGTTTTAAGCTGTGTTTGCTTAAAAGATTTTGCTAAAATTATGCTAATATCATTTGATGAAGGAGAAAACCTGCAACACCAGTAGCTCTCAGTGTTGCAGTAAACCTCTGAGCACCAGCTGGTACTGACGTGATAGTACAGACAGACAGTGCATCCTATCATTAATAATGTCAGAAATGTGACTTTCGGGAACATGAATACTGGTTTCAAACTCGGAACCTTTAGCTTTCAAGTCTGCTGGCTTCCTACTGCACTACCACCTACTCCTAATGACTGACGATACCCAAATAAAATAAAATATTGGGCAAAAGCTCTGCCCAAGAACACACCTCGTCCCAGTCCCAGGATCTGTCGAACACGACTCCCTTGGTTCTCTGGTACTCCTCCAGAGGGGGCTCCACGAGAATCACATCAAACTTACACCGCAACTCACGCAGGTCAAACATCTCCAGGTCACAGTTGTAGTACCTGAAATGTCGTAATACACAATACATGTCATACACACATCCACATACAGTAAGGTTAACATCATCACCACAGCATGTACTCAAAATGAGCACTATATTCACAAATAGTAAATGCTAACATTATCAAATAAACTGAAATGGGTGATTTACTGCTTTATGTCACAGCAGGAATAAATAACAAATATTTCACAGAATAGCATTCCTCTGATGCATTGGTATAAGAGAAGTTGCAGTTCTAGACTGTAATGTACTGTACATAGGAGTCAAATAGAGCAGGATATATAGGTTAACTCACATTGGTGGGCTGTTTGTGTTGGATATTAGTTCATCCTTCAGACGAATTAATTCTCGCAATTTGGGATATTCTTCAAATCTGTTAGCCAAGCCTGTGAAACAAAGTTTCATTGAATGGTCAGAATATTTATGTCACCTTTCTATCTTGAGCATGCTAATCTGTCAATAATTTCTCTTCAGTGCACAAAATTTTTTGGCCTAAATAGGATATGTGGCAAATAGTACAGTAAACATTTTTTTTTATATTGACATACCAACATCTCTGATGAAGTTTTGTGGTCTCTCTCCAGAATCAACGTGGTTTTGACAATAGTCATTGTGGGGGTTTGCACTCTGAAGACCCTGAAATAACACAAACAATCATAAGTACAGGGCTATAATGTGAACTTGAATTAAACAATTATTGCATTTTTCCAGCGTGCCAACTACTAGTACCCATTTTACAGGAAATTTAAATTGATTGAATTAATGTTTGACTTCAAATACCATGACTGAAGAATAATATTTTTAGCATAAAATTGATATTACTTACTTTCAAGAAAGTGCTTGAGTCCTTGTACATTTCTTCAGTGTCAAAATCATCCTTTTCTGCAGTATCCTAAAATAAATACAATAGGAATGTGAATATTGAACATTTGGACATGTATACATACAAAAAAAGCTATGGCCTCAGAAGGAAACATTAACGAAGCAGTTGTGACAATAGTCATTGTTAGGGGTTAGCACTCTGTAATAACATGTACAATCATAAGTATGACGTACTAATGCATGTTATATGCGCATGCAGATTTTACCTCCTTGTTGTTTTCTGGTTGCCAAACTGGCGGTGCTACCGATTCCTCGGGACGTTTTTCTTCCACCTGCTTCTTTGTCACTGGCGCGTCTCCATGACTGCTCCTGTGAACAACATCCGAACTACTCGCTCTAAGTCCACTAAAATATAACTCCAACAAATTTATTTCTTTTGTGCAAAAGAAAAATATACCATAATTACCCTAATAATTAAAAAAGGAGAATAAATTGGTAGCTGTTTGAATTATTTGAAATAAAATGTAAAATATCACACTGCCTACATTGACTGAATGTTCTTCTTCTCTTCATGGTCTTCTCCAGTCTTCAGGACAGTTTTCAGTTCATCAGGGGACGAAACACCATACTGAAATGAGAAAATGAATTCATATTCTCACAGTAATCAAGGCACAGTAATAAAATAAAAAATCATACTGTTTTGTAGGGGCGTCACGATTCACCGATACATCAATATTGTACCTCTTATATCGTGATACGCGATGCTGTCTCTGTGAATCGATTCATAATTTTAATGTAATCGATTTTAAACAACATCTTCAGATTGATTTGTTTTCATAATATTCCTGATTTGAACAGGTTATTCTCGTAGTAGTTGTCATTATTAGGAGCCTCCTGCCCCGGAAGTCAGTTTCACAATGAGGCTCCCACCATTACTTTCACGCCCTATAGATGTTAGAAAACCCTCTCACCTGCTCTAAAGATTGAAGCTGAGCTTTCTGCTTTCCAGTAAGGCTTTCTTTTTGATTTAGTAAATTATTCCTTTCCGATTCCAGCCATGACAGCCTGTCCTTCAGTTTGTCCATCTCTGCCCTCAACTCCTCAATGATATTGTTTTGTTGTAGTTTGCCGGCCTCCAGTTCTCCAATCAACGCTGAAAAATGAACATAGGTCATGTAGCTACGAACGTGCCATGTGCAGCTAAAGCAGGGATCGAAATTAACACTAGTCCTCTAGCCTGGGCCATTTCTTCCAATGCTAAATGTATCCTGACTAGTAGAAATTCATAACATGTGTTATTTGTATCACTATTCGGGCTAGTAAGTTTTAAAGTTTGTTTCGATCGCTGCTAAAGATGTGTTAATGTGGATGTGACTCGAGACACCGAGGATGAAGATCACTATTTTTTTAGTCAGAAAGCCATCGCAGTGCTGGAACTGTTATGTTTTAACCTTCTCTGAATAAAATCAAAGTCTTCTTTCTGCATGTGATTGGGCGACTTAAGTCACCTTCAGCGGGGAGAGGGTTAATGTATTTAAAAATAAGTCCAGAAAATTAATGTGAATGTGTCTGTATAGCTGCACAATACTCAACTGAATATTGTTTTGTAGTGGATACGCTACCTTCATGACTTGCTACCCATAAAATGCTAACAGGCACTGAGATTACGAAACCTTTTGAGTACAATCAACCTCAAATTATACATCGAGATTTTTAAACAAAACTGTGAGCATGAATTTGTATGCAAAAATATGTTGTTATCTCAGAGTGAGATGTCTGTCAGATGTCTGTACAGTGCTCAACAGTAAGTATTGTATGCCTTCCCAGGACAGGTACCAGGTATATATCCACAGGTGGACAAATGAAATAGCTCAGGAGGCCTATTCTCGAAACATTCTTAGATAAGAACAGTTCATAGCCATACTTAGGATACTATAAGAATCGCTAAAAACTGTAGACTTAGGCTAATACATTTTGTAAGAACGTATCGAGAATAGGCCCCCAGATTAACAAGATCTTTGCCGAGTTTCATATCCAACAGGACATGGGAACAAGTGCCTCAAAATGTGTTCAGAGCCCTAGGGCCCGTGATTTACGAAACTTTTCTGAGTAAGATTTTCATACTTAACTTATAATTTTGTTCATAAAACGTCATGACGTCATAGCCCGTTAGCTGAGCACAAAAACGTACTCAGAAAAGTTTCATAATCTTGGGGCCTGAACAATGGATGAGGTAGAGCTGTATATTAGCATGGAGTTTCTATGGAGCTATGACTCTCATAGCGCTACGATTGTTCTGTAGAACAGGGGCCTGTATATTTTACACTTACTGGACTTTCTAAGCATCTCCATCGCCTGTTCTGTACATCGCTGAGTGGTTCCAGCCAGGTCTGTTTCCACCTCTTGTATTCGTGAGGACAATCTTGTTACTTCACTCTTTTGACCTTGCAGCTGCCACAAGAAACAATCAATAGAAAACTACTAGTATGACATTATCTACATGATATCAACATAAATCAAATGGCATATTTTTAAAAATCAGACTATAAAAAACAGTCAACATTTAAATTTGTGAAACAAGTTCAAATAGTCTGTTATTGGTTGTTCATGAATCCTGGAAATAACTAATACAACTGAGGGCAAAAAAAAAAGCATTTGGATCGACGCAGTATACAACAGATATTTAGGAATTTGAGATAGAGGATAACGGGAATTGGGGTGAGTGAGTGATATATGGAGTTTAACGTTGCTGCAGGAATCTTTCACCTATTGAGACGATTCCGGGGGAAATTAAAGGGGAGACAACTCCGATCATACCTGTTTATGCATCTCTTCTGAGCCACAGTCTTTGTCTTTGAGTTGTGTCTGCAAGTCTGACAGTTCTTGTTTATATTTCTCCACAGCGTCCTCGCTCTCAGAAAGTTGTACAATCAGCTGGTCAATCTGTATTTTCAGTTCTCGTTCTAACGCCGCAAAATCCTTGACCATTTTCTCTTGGTCCTTCCGAAGTTTCAACACATCACCTTCCAAAGCAGCATTCTGAGACTGGTTTAAGGCTTCCAGTTCTTTCTCAAAGAACGCCTGTGCTTTGGACATTTTCAGTTCGTGATCTTCGTCTGATTTTACTTTTTCACTCTGCATTTCAGCTATTCTGTCCTTCAATTCCTGAATTTCACTTTTGAATTTATCCTCGATTTTTGTACACTCGTTCAACCAGTCACTGTCTTGAGATTGTTGAAAAGTCCGCAATTCGTCGACTTCGAAATGGTGTTTATCCTTAAGGTCATCTAAATAACGAGCCTTCTCTATTTCAACCTGTTGTTTCCATTCTTCAAACTTTTCGAGCTTTTCTTCAAAGTCATGTTTAGCTTGTAGGACGTCCTGTGAAAGCTCCAGGATTCTTTGGGAATTACTTGTCTTCAACTCACATTCTCGCTGTTCGGAACGTTTCTTGAAGCGCTCAAACTCTTCCCAGGCAGATCGCTTGTGTCTCTCTTGCTCGGACAACGCCATTTCGAGAGTCTGAATTTTCTGCCGATGCGTGGCGTCCGCACTGATTTTCGTTTTATAAAGTTCCACTTTTTCCTTCGTATCGAAAAGAAGTTGTTGCATTTCATTTTCATGCTGTTCCTTAATGCTTTGAAAGACTGCCTCATGTTCATCGTTCTTTGTATTGAGAGCGTAGATGACCTGAAACAAGTGAAAACAGCTTATTAATTTTTAATGTCAATGTGACACTACATGATAATAATTTTATATATTGACAGATTTGTATTATATCATTACGATGTCACCATAGGCATAGCATGAATTTTGAGAATAAAATGTTATTCCTTCAATGTTTCTTCTTTCGTGGCCCTCGAATGACCAATAATAATAATAAGTGTTCGAAATAAAGAAAATAATACGGGAGTCATTCCCCATAGGACCAATGTTAATGGTGGTAAAATCTGTAATTTTCAGGGGGTCACACACAGATACCTTTAACATTGCAGATTTTCAAATGACCCCCGGACCCATATTAATTTGAATACTGTAATAACAATAATATTGATCTATTCCTGAATTTTAATAAGTACAGAATAAAAATGATAATTAAATTAGTTGATATGGGAAATATAATTTTTGTTTGTGTCTACATCAATATAAATAAGAATAAAAGATCCAGTCAACAATCATTTATAAGGACAAATAATAACGGTACACATACACAGAAATCTCTCTCCCCTCCCCCCACCACCCCAGTAAGAATAAGAAAACAATACAAGCATCCATAGGTTTCATAATCTCACTAATCACTTAAAGCCTCAAGATTATATGCTCATCTCAAAGTTTTGCTCACAAATCCCCATATCAAATCTGAGCTCGAGCATGAAATTGTACTCAAAATGTTTCGTAATCTCTGGGCCTGATAGTCATTAAAATATATATTTATTTATTACACACAACTTGTGACCTTTGGCTCCAAACATTCTACCATTGTGCTACCACCCGCTGCTGTTTACAATTAATTTAATAATTAATTAGCCAAATGTACATAAATCCACACTACATGTACACCTCATGACATTGCTAGCTGATGTGCAGACTCCACAGCTAACAAATAAGCCGGTGAACATCAGAATCTAGTTATCAATGGTAATATGAATCCAATCTCATTTTCTTGTCCTGTCTACATCATTATCACCAGGCCATAAACATGATAAACTCAGGTTCTTATCTCCCCTTAGTTAGAACCCTCTGGTTTTCTTTTCATGGATCTATTAATATAAAATGATACTGATATGTACACAGACATAGACACAAACACAGACACACACATGCACGTATGTAAGGACATGCACGCACGCACACAAACACACGAGACTGGGCTGTATAGAGCTCAGGGTATAGTTTCTTGAAGCTTTCATAAACTGAGACCGTAGCGCTCTCATAAATGTACCATCCCCATGTATTAGAGATGGCTATGGTCTCCTAAAAGACATGAGAGCTTTGAGAAGGGATACTCTGGTAAATAGATTCACATAATGGCAGACAGGGTGGGAGTCTCAGCTTGCAGCAATGCCTCTTCTCTTCATCCAGGGGTTAATGTTCTTACAGTACTGTCAGGCTTACAGGTCAAATAGCACCTGGTGCCAAATGTCCATTATGACGGTAAATGTCGTCACTGGCATGGAATTACAACAGCAATGTCTTCACTGTCTTGTGGGAGGGAGCAATTTATCTAATACCCGGTAATATCGAGT
Organism: Lepetodrilus elevatus; assembly: GCA_034780755.1. Taxonomy (NCBI): domain Eukaryota; kingdom Metazoa; phylum Mollusca; class Gastropoda; order Lepetellida; family Lepetodrilidae; genus Lepetodrilus; species Lepetodrilus elevatus. Next base: position 560 of record JAVCKZ010041226.1, on the reverse strand, counting down.
GCTGGGGGATAAGTACATCAATAAATACCAACTTTTGGGTGAACAAATCATGCGTAATTACTAATAGTTAGTCTCAGATCGAAATTTGTTTGTCCATTTATAGGTCAATCATCTGTGATAAATTATAAGTGTGAATAATTTACAGATGCTGCACTCTCATATTAATAATAATTATCTAATTTATCTTCTAAATACGTGCACTAGTATTATCAAGCCCTACGAGTTACTACATTTTCTGACAATATGTTTGTTTTACGAGAGAATTGTTCTTGATAGCTCATGTTACGAAAAGGAATTTGGCATCAGACCAGACTTGTGATAGTGGTAGTAAGAAATCAGTTTGTATTATTCTAACACTATTATTTTGCCATGGCTGCCAATGTAAGTGCAGGAAAGCATCAATCATTGTGTTACAGTACACACTAGCTAGTACACACATCCTTGTTAAATGCAGAAGAGTTATATATTACTATGTACTGCATGTTAAGGAGGCTGGCCCCAGTTTACTGCGCACAGCTTCTGCACATGCTTTAGCGGATAGCATAACGTTGAAAATACGT
>JAVCKZ010041115.1:0-19105 GCA_034780755.1 Lepetodrilus elevatus | reverse complement strand
CCGTATTTAGTTTTCAGCAACATTGAAACCAACCTCAACTACACCTTATGGAACAATGCATATAACTGTCTGGTACTCGATGTATGAAAAAACATGGAATAACAACACATTTCATAACATGGTACACCTGATTGTGCACAAGGCCGCAGTTGATGTAATCGAGCAGCTGTTCTTGTCGTTTGCTTACAACCTGAGAGTTACATCAACTGCGCATGCTCAACCCGACGCTAGTGTTCCTTCTCAAACGCACCCACTGTTTGGAACTTATTGCTAGTTTTTTTAATGATTATCATTATGAAAATTTGTGGAATTGTACCACTGTTTTTGGACCATGGTCTTGATAGCCATATTTACAGAAAAATAGTCTTGTGTCAGTGGTATTAAAACCATAACTGTTTTCAATGTTCCTACCAATGAATTTTTGTTGCTTCTAGGCATTGGAAGAAGTTTTATTAACAATAGCAAACAACTTCATCTCCGAGCGGAACTCCAGGGAGGTAATGGCAGTTGGGTGAGTCGTCTCGGTACAGTCCACCAACACTAAGTTGAAGCATCACAAATGTATGTAGTTGTACCTGAAATGTACGCTTCTCCCCGGCGAGTTTAATGTTGAAAGATCTGTCATGTAATTTAGGAAGTTATAGTTGCCTCTCGCTAGAAGGTTGATCAGAAAGTATGTATATGGATGCTGGTGTTATTTGCACATGGTAACGGTTGTTAGGCAAGTAGTTCGCGAAAGTTACCTTTCTGGCGCGATATTGATAGGATGCACTGACTATAGAGTGGCAATGCAGTTATCATCCTTGGTCTTGTCAGTACCAGCCGGTGCTCGCAGGTTTACTGCAACATTCAGCGCTACGGTTGTTGCGGGTTTCCTCCTGCCCTAAACTAACAAGTCGTGATATTAGTGAAAGATTCGAGAAAGCGACTTTAACCCCAATACAAAAAATAATAATAATAATAATTATTATTAACCAGTTTATCCTTTATGCAATTTATGGCATATAACATTACTCTTTCATAATATCATCATTGTAATTCCGTACTTTGGTATTAACTTACAATGACTAACAGCGCAAGTTCGGCAGTGTGGTCCACGCCCTCTATTCAACCCCGGCCTGCTATATCAAAGCAGTTCACAAGGAACGCGTGAACTTTGAACCCAAGACTGGCGACTTCCTGCCCTACTCCACGCCACCGGACAAGTACTGGACAGGATTCTACACCAGCCGACCTGGACTCAAGTACCACGTCCGAGCGGCCAGTACTCTCCTCAAGGTCTGCAATATCAATGGCAAGAACGTCTAGATCTCGAACCAATTGTTTTTAGTGTCATCGCATTGCGATTGCTAAAAATATTACATAGTGATTATATTACATCATAATTATAATTATTATGAAAATATAATTTGTATTTATTTTCTTATTTACTTTTTTTTTCAATTATTATTGTTAATTTTCATGATTTTGTATTAATTATTAACTTTTAGTTTGTAATTATTATTAATTTGTTTAGGAAATCTAATTTACCAGGTAGAATTTTAAATATGTTGCTATCATAGCAAATACTCTCATATTTGGTTATGTTACTTTGTTGGCATTCATTGTGGCACGTTGACATTATTTCATAGTGCTATTTACAACGATTTCGTATCATACATGTACATGGGAGAATTATCCTCATTCCATTTCCTATTTCAACACCCAATAACTGTAGACGTGTCAGGCACTGGCAGTGATGGGGCGTCTTACTCAAGTCAGCGATGACATAGCTGTGCTGAGTGAGTATGTGCATATATATATATATATATATATATATATATATAGTAATGTCTACTAAGAATACCTTGTTATACCTGTATGTAGGCTTGCGAAGTTGAGTTAAATAAACACACTATTAGAAACTCGTTTAGCATTGTAATATATTCTAGCATTTATAACTCCAAATTCCAGTAATATTAAGTACTAGTATGTAAAATTGATACGGCATTTCCGCCTAGAATAACGAAATATTATTGTACGATTACCAAGGTAATTTCGGCGTTATATTCTGTTGTCGGTACACTGTATTTGGTAAATAATGTAACAACGCCTTATATTGTTCAGAGAGAGCGATTGCAGTTTTGCAACACCATCAGGCAAATACGTAAGTATACGTGTATCATTGTGCATGTACTTCTAGCTATATTAGATTGGTCGGAGATTGGTATACGAAATTGGTATAAGTCATAGAATGTTCGCTGTATAAAAGGTTTTTCTAGTAAAAAAATGTTTCCCCAGATCTTTATGTTCAACATTCTTTGTCCGATTCTTTGACCGATTCTTTGTTCGATTATTTGTCCGATTATTTGTCCGATGTTTCCAGAGGTACGTCGCTACAGTACGTTACCGATGACTACAACAGAATGCTCAGTGAGGGAGAAAGATCGTGTCAGGTATAAACTTTAAAGATAAAAAGTGTATTCAAGTAAAAGGCTTAATTATAGTATCTTTAAAATTAATCCATGGTATGTAGTGTTGCAGTACATGACTTCATCACACAACTGACTCCGTTGTGACTTGTAGCAATACAACAGTATATCAATGAAATTTACAAAGTATCTTGCCCAAAACACTTTTATTGATATAATCGTTTTAGTTTACAATTATATAACTAGATTATCAAACACGTCTGTAAAAATTCTTAGATAGTCTAGATTATAATTACATTGAGCCACTATTATGTAATACATTGTTCTCTCTTGTTCTGCAGCTGGTAGTGGATCTGGCGTATAGGAGACTTCTATCACTGGCTTCCTGGGCAAACCTTCCCTCTAACATCTTCTGTGATAAACTCAATATCAGTGCATGTGATGTCACGGAGAGAGCAGAGAAGGTAAACTATTATAGTGGTAGTAGGCCTGTACCTAATAGTCCTGTAGACAACAGTGTCCTCGTGGAAGAGAGTTGTCAGGTATTGGCATGTAGCACCAATTGTAACATATATGGGTCGTATAGTGTAGTAGCTAAAGATCATCATTTGGAGAGCTTGTGTCATTCGAAACAAGTAATAATTAGATAGTGATGTATTGGCAGAAAGCAATCATTGTCAATTACTAGTAGTTGTGTGATCGTGTGAGGACATCAAAATGTAGTTCAGATGATGGCATTTCAGTTTCCAAGCAGGGTTTTGTCTAGATCAGGTTCCAGATAAGCGTGGCATTATCATGTCTAGAATCAGACAAATTAGAATGAATCAGTCGCTAATCGGACGTATCACCTATCTCCCCATGCAGCTGACTATCACACTGTTCAACCCACTGGGGCAAACGGTCAATCATTGGGTCCGACTTCCTGTGGCGGAGAGACGGTACAGGATTCTAGGTCCAGGCGAAAGGATTATACCAATCCAGGTAATAAGTAGACCAATCAACACAATAAAGTGAAGGATTATAATCTTGCTAGAGCTGTGTACATACACGTACATGTAATGCAAATGCAGAATAAATATACAATGAACTCATGACTCATCATTTCACCGTTTGACATTGTTACTTGAATTTGGATTTTATTGTTGGTTTGCCAGTTAGTTCCTCTGACGGATGCGACAGTCCAGATACCAGAACGAGGCGACAGTCATGCTAGGATGGACTTGGTGTTCCGAGCTGACCTGCCTCCTCTGTGTTTTACCATGTACACCATGACCGCGGACAGCTGTATGTACTAGTGTCCAATATGATTCAATTCCTATTGATTTTCATTGTAATTCGATTGGAGAAAAAACAAAACATTACATGAACAATCTAGCATTGTTCTTATTGGTAAACAAAATAGATTAGGTGTCTTAGAAAAATAAGTCATTATATTATCTTGCCCTTGGTAAAGCAATCTCGTTTCCTATTCTTCCGTACCGTCGGGAAGACAAAATATTAAAATGTGATTAGGTCTACTGCAAAACTACAACAATATTTGTAATTACGACATTCGCATACACGACCAATGCTGAGCCAAGTTGTAATATGCATGTACGTCCATACGCCTATACTAAGCAGCTATCTGACTGTTTCAGCGGCTACGTTTATAATGCCTCAAGATGAGTATGGCTACAGTCGCTACGTCATATCTAATCAGGTATGAAACATGCTCATCCTCAGTCACAATACTCAACTCAGTTGTGTAGTACAAAGATACGATTATTTTGTATTTATTATGTCCATCATGTTTTATAATTGGGGAATGACTATTGTCTTTTACCAACGAGGCCGCGAAATTACTAAGACTTTTTAGTACGATTTCATGATCAACTCAGTTTTGTTCACCATATATACTATTTGAGTTTGAACATGAAACCGTACTCAAAATATTAAATAATCTCGAGGCCTGCATATTCTACGCTTCTGGGTGGTGTATAATGTTCTGTAGCGACTGAGCACTTACAAATTTCAACTCCATTATGTAAACAGATTTGACTGCAATATTTACATATTTAAAAAATAAGAATTCACCATATATTTCGTATGTTTTAAATCTACACTTGCAGCATCTAACCCTGACTCTGGACAGCACCACAGGCTTGATTCAGACTCTGGAGAACACGGACAGTGGGGTGGAGGTCCGTCTTGACCAGCGGTTCCTGTACTACATGTCCAGTGACGGTCAACACACAGGTGCGAATAACAGGACTGGAGAGTTACTTAACGCCCACTTGCGACCGTCAGGAGTGTACGTGTTTACTCCCAGAGAGTATGCGATACCCGTGGAAGTCGTAGGCAAGATGAAAATTCGGACATTTAAAGTAAGTATCAAAGGGAGCTTAATATATAATTTTTCTTATTTTGTTTTGTTATTTCTTTTTAAATTTGGATTGTAGAACCGCGTTCAAGATTCTTTCACTTGTATCACGGCTTGTCGGTTTATTGCAGGAGGAAACCCGTAACATCCATAGCGCTAGAAATCCCATCAGCACTGGCTGGTTATGACAGACCATGGATGATAGCAGCTATTGTCACGGTCTACTAGTTCCTAGTATTTACTCTATGGTATTAGGAGTGTTTATAAGAACGTACATGACCTGACATATAACAAACAGTAAAACATTGTTTCGTGGTACCAGGGTTCTAACGTTCAAGAAATACATCAGGAATTTGACTCGTGGATCAGTCAGGTGATCAGATTGTATGATGGCGCCCCCTATGTGGAACTTGAATGGATAGTAGGACCTATCCCTGATAGGTAAGTTGATGTACTTCACGTCTAGGTATACCTATATTTACCTATAGATGTCAGGAATTAAAATAATAATTGTTAAATATGTGTAATGGTGGATTTCTTTATATAATGTATGCATTCATTCATCTTGAAAGTTATATTTTCAATAATTCGATTTTATTTTCAGACCTAACGAATCTAAAGACATCATCACACGATTTTCAACTAACCTTGAAACGAAGGGAATATTCTACACAGATTCCAACGGCAGAGAGAACATACAAAGGAGGTAATTAATATATCCGACAATATTACTATGACTAGCTTATGTTTATTGTTAATACTATGTCGCTCCCATGCTTCTATCTGTTACAGGCGGAAAACTGGCCCGACCAAATCGAAATCGCCATCAGCTAATTATTACCCGGTCACATCCCGTATGTTTATAAGGGTAAGAACTGTACCCGTAATAGTAGATGTTTCTTAACAAGATCATCAAATATCGAAGAAATGTATCGAGTGAATTATTTTCGTGGCAATTAATCCAATGCATGCATGTATATGCTGCCTAGGGGTACAACGGTGGCTGTGTATGCTAATAATTAGGGGTAAAACTATTGTTAATAATCGCACGTATTTTGGAAATAGAGTATCGTCTCAAACCATACATGTCTGTACATTTTAGCATGATAGTCTTTCATCTTTCATCAGGTGACATTGAATGTGGTCTGGTGACAATCTGACTTATGCTTTATCAAGGTATCCAATAGAACTGTACGTCAAAGGCGAACTCATAATAATGTGCCTATGCATGTTACTATTATTTGAGGATGAAGACAGAGATGTCCAGCTGACAGTTCTAACAGACAGGTCTCAGGGTGGCAGCAGTCAAGAGGATGGCCAGATGGAACTCATGGTACGGTAGCCTCAAATGTCGTCATCTTCATACCTTTTAATGGGTCCAGCATCGTGTAGATTTATATTGTTATGCAGTGCAGCACTGGCATTGAACTGACGTGATCTTGAAATAACAGGTACACCGTCGTATTGTCAAGACTGGACTGGGGGAGGATCTGAAGGAGACCGGAAGTAACGGAAAAGGAGTAGTTATAAAAGGTCAGTCAGGATTTAGGTGAAGGACACACTAATCGTAGTAGTAGTAGTAATAATAATAATAATAATAATAATAATAATAATAATAAACTAATTATCATAGCGCCTAGGATCTATATGAATAGTTTATTTCGTTTATGTAGGCCTCAGGCTCGTGTATATGTGTAGTTTCACATAAATACTAGCTACTCAATGCCGACAATGGCGCTGAAGAAAAAATACAGAAAAGAAACGTCTACTTCGCTAAAGAATATGCCTGATTGAAGACGTAGGTTTTTAGCATCAACATCATTACCATTGCTTTCCAAAAGTGAACGAATCTGGAAAGCGGCGCTAAACCCCACTATAAAACAAGCATAACAAAAACAACAAAATATACATTACTTTACAAAGATGATTTACATGTTCATATTTTACTGGAAGCTAAGTTTGTTTACTCATTGAACGTCTGAGACTCTGTATTTCCAACGTAGGCTAGCCAAAAGTTGTTAGGAAGACAATACTCAATACTGGATCACAATCTGACTGTTGTAGGGAAGCACATCCTGTTTCTGGACAACATTGGGCGTTCTCCTGCCTACTTCCGGCCGATGGGTCTCCGTGTTCACAACCCTCCCACGATATCCTTCATTGTCCCCCTCGGGGAGGTCCCCAGAAACCTGCCTTCGTGGGTGAGCATATCATCCACCGGGTCATTTATTGGAATACACGATTGTTTGTGCAGTCTTTGAAACAGGTTTAGGATGCAACGCAATGCCTATAATCCATGTGTGTAGAACATGTCCTGCTAGAGTATAGTGTAAATACGAATAGTAATAATGATAATAATAATAATAACAATAATAATACTGTCCACGTATCATATTATAACATGCTCGCGCTAGAACCTGGAAAGCATGCGCAGTGTCGCAATATTCCATGTATCAGTATGCGCTCATTTCACTTCTCAACACCCTGGGGAGTATACAATCTAAGCTGCCTACTAGAAGAGTAACATACACGAATTCATCTCATCATATCAGAAAATCATTATGTATGAACTTGACATGTAGCATAAGCTGGACAACATAAGCTTATTATCAAGTTTCATTTACAGGTGTGTGGACTGCGGTACCCTCTCCCCCCTCACATACACTTGTTGACCCTGGATCAGACCCCCGGGGATCCCGACACCTTGCTGCTCAGACTCGAGAACTTCTATGAATCAAAGGAAAAGCCAAGCATAGAAACACGAGGGTCTATTCTCATACTACAGGTCAGGGGGCCTATATTCTCTAAGCGTTCCTAAGATTTGTTTAGCCTAGGAACGTCCGTATAATAGTTTCATAGCCGTACTATACGAATCTTTACGGCGGTCGTACGATCGTAAAGAATGTTTCAAGAATAGGTCCCCAGGGCCGTATTCATAAAGGGGCTAAGTCAGTTTTTGCTATATATTTGGTCATCAAAAACTGATTCCGTAATGGAATTGTTGTCAGACTATCAATGTTAAATTGTTTCTTTTCTTCCTGGCAAACCGTATACAACTAACAAATTAATTAAATATGTATATATGTGAATGGGTGGTTTCTAGACCATAGTGTAGATATTATTACATAACCAGATAAGCATATGTTAAACAGTTTCCTTAAATTATTTTAGTTGTGTATATCTGACAAGGTAATTATAATGTCGCAAGATCTTTCAGCATGATGAAGCAAACATAGTTAAGCACACACTGATATATTTACATTTTGGTTACAGCATATGTTCAGCGAGTTCGACATCACCTCTGTCAAAGAGTTAAGTTTGGGTGGGAACCACTTGATCACTCGGGTCCGAAGACTTCAGTGGGAGACGGTAGACGGACAACTGACCCCCAGTGACATCGGTATGTGTGGCTGTGCCCTCTGACCGTCCTTCATCAAATAACATGATATCTACCCATTTCGGCAATATCACTGTGAACCGTGGAATAATCAGCATGATTTGAAAAAGTGAAACAACAACGTGGTCCCGATTTATCGAAACAAACTTGAGTTTGAGAATTTGCTCAGCTGAAATTTCTCCCATTGTATTGACTCAGTGCTGTACTTGAGTAGAATAGCAGTTTTCGCTCAAGTCATAGCACTGAGTCAATGGGAGAAATCTCAGCTGAGCAAAATCTCAAACTCAAGTTTGTTTCGAGAAATCGGGACTTGGATACGTTCTTGAATTAAATCCCTGTCCTAGACGAATGTTGATGCTAGGTGATGGAACGTTATCTGATATCCCTATCATGTTGTATAGATGAATCTCCTCACACGAGCATCGCGTTCTCCTGCAGATTCCAAGGACACTCTGGACGTGCTGTTTTCTCCGTTTCCGGTCAGATTACAGCCAATGGAGATCCGAACCTTCCACGTGACCACCGGACCTCCAACATACCCAGAGTCACGCTGACCCATACGTTTGTGTAATATAGCATTTTGTTTTTGTAAATAAAACTTTTCTTTACAAAATATAAGCGTCTGACCATTTTCTTTCGCACATCAAATAAGCTATGTGGAGTTGTATATATGGGTATCGTTTCACAGAACTCTCTTAGCCGCTAAGAGACCATAACACTCTCTTAGCAATAATATGGTCTCTTAGCGGCTAAGAGAGCTCTGTGTAACGATACCCAGATCATTGCAGATCATTGAAATAAGTAGCAGCATTGGACATTCTGTTTGGTGAGTTCTAGCCGTGTGATCATGATTAAACTGGTAGGAGCCCATTTAAGACTGTTTCAAACCAACTGTCTTAAATATGACAACTGGCTTCACCACTTAAAATGTATCGTAATATCGCTGTCTTAAATGGGACTAAGCCATGTGGCTTTGACTGATATCCTTGTATTGCATACCGATTAGTTGCCATTTCTGTCCCTACTGGCACTTTTATTTGTAGCAGTATAGTTATTGCAGATAGGAATGAAAACATTATTAATCTGAAAATGTATATCAGCTAAGCTTTAACATTTTGTAAAAATGTGGGGTTTTTTGGGTGATGGCAATTATCAAATGAATCCTTCCTAACACATGAACACATACTTACCTGCAAGAAAGTCTAGACAGTCCATATATGACGGCTTATTGTCGTCATCACTTCTTCAGGTTGAATAACCAGGAAATTATATAAATGTTCTCGGATTGCAGACATGACGTCACTCCAGTTGATTTACTTATTACGTTGCATTCATTTTCAACGTTGTCTTATTTATTTTGTTAACAGTGTCTGCACATTATGGTGAATGCATAACCATAAAATAACTGTACATGCATATTTGCTTCCTGGTCAACAATAGTCAGACCAAGGAGAAGCTACTACTACTAGGTGAAAACAGCTGCAATATTAATAGGCTCTTGGCGTGAGGAACGTCGGGTCATCCATATCGTGATATTTTGCTCCGTGAAGCCTTTCCTTTCAAAACACTTCGGCGTGGTTTACGTCATATATGACATAAGGATTTATTGTATACACGTGAAATACTGCCATGAACACCGGAGTGACATATACTGATATTACTTCCGTAATGCAATAAGGTCCGTCTATTATAACCGTTATCATCCGTCATGCTAGTGTGTTGTGTTGATTATTCAGGTTGACTAAATGTCGATTCTAGAGCATTTAATAATACAAGAAGAAGAATAATACTATGAACTTTTATACTGTGCCAAATTCACGGTCTAAATAATGTTCATAGCGCTACATTATTAATATATCAATGAATCGGTGTGCTTCCCTCTCAAATTCCTGGGGAGTATACAACCAAAGTTGCCTTTCAAGGCGCTACAAGGTTTTATCATTCCCACGCCAATATCATCATTCTTGGTATCCATTCTCTGTTGGGTTCAACAACAATTCTGCAGAGGTTCCTTGAGAGTATCCACGAGCCATAATAATGAACTGATGACCATAAAACTAAATAATTACTGTAAAAATATCATTTTATGCAACAATAACAAAAAAATACAATAACAACGTTTTCCATGAGATGAGTATTTTGTTTCCTATCTAAATATATATTTGAAAAATGATTTTTCTTTTTTGCGTTCTTCGACGTCAATGTGGAATGTTCTGATTTCCATGGGATATAGCGTCACCATCAGAGGAGTGTCATCGCCTAGCTTCACGGTAGGACCTGGAACAAAATATACTTTTTTAATATAATTATATGCAGATATATTCCTATTATTTTAGCGAATTCCTGTTGTATGTGTTCTCTATTGAGAATAATGTACCTGGGTATCCTTTCACAGAGCTTTCCTATCCGCTAAGACTCTTACGCCCGCATTCTATTAACGTTTTAGCTAAACACTTCTTAGTGAGAAAAGATCTTAGTGAGAAAAGATCACTTCAAATATTAATATAAGAAGAAAACCAGTTAGGCAAAATTTTAGTACTTACGAACTTCTTAGTACTTACGAACTTCTTAGTACTTACGAATTTCTTAGGACTTAAGAGACCTGCCATGGGGCGTATTCTCGAAACTTCTTAATTAGTGGATAAGAGAGTTTCGTGAAATTATGTCCAGCGGGCTAACATGTACGAATTATTATATCTGTAGTTGTTTGCGCTATCAGTAAAGCCAACCTACCTATTTCTGCAGGTGTAAGGCCACGTTCTGTTTCCCATCTAAGGCGTTTGACCTGCGATACATTAAAATTAGCACCCAGCGACAATTCTTCTATTCCAACTATGTCTAAGGCAGCGAAGATGTTCTGAAACAAAGAACATAAAGTCTGTGAATAGAAATTAACAATAACAGTAGTTTAACAGCATTCATATTTCTGTGCATGTTTATGTTACTTCGGTATTGATGTTGAATACATTTGACGCCTCTTCATGCTTTATTTTGAAGCTTAAAGTCGCATTCAGTATCAGTGTGCTGAAATCACAGCTTGTTAATTCATGGAGGATGGAAAGTTGTAATGCACATAGCTCTGACTGTTGCAGTAAACCTGCGACCACCGGCTGGTACTGACTAACCATGGATGGCAACTGCATTGTGGCAATACAGACAGTACAGTGAATTGTCATGACCGAGGCTAATTTTCTTAACTTAAGCATTGACCACGGGTCTCCTGGTTGGGTTCGAACTCGGAAAGGTATTTGCTGACTGCAGTATGTATACCTGTATATCTACAGTGGCAGGGCGAGACAGTTCAGGGTGCTCGTCCTTCTCGTATATGTGTTCCAGTCTCAGCAGTAGTACATCTCTGTTGTTTTCCCCTGCATAGTCCAGAGACAGGATCTGCACATTCTGAGGTAGGCTAGATTTCAGGGCTGACAACTGGAAACAAGAACAAATAGTCTTCAATATAGTGTTATATGATAATATATCCACAGTAGAATTCAGTCTACTGCATGAGCAAATCCATTATTATTTGTTTTATTATTATATATACATGTAATACATTTATTTACTCTTGTGATATCGGGAAAATGTAGCGTTTTAACACCACATATGGTACATACGCCATAAGAACAAGACACTAAACATACTTGCATATTTTACATGTTACTGTCTCCATTGATACATCTACACGGACCTCACGGGTACCCTGAATCAACTCTGTTTTCTAAGTGCAGGTTTGGCTGTACACAGACGTACTTACCACCATAGTCCTGGTAGCCCAGTCCTGGTTCTGGAGATTGTCCCCAGAGAAGAACGACAGAGTGGGGCTGAGATGAAGCTCCAGGGATTTCTCTCGATGGAATTGCGCTGAACTTTTCTTCGTACCTATATATAGAATGTGTCTACCTGGAAAGGAAAGCAGCTAATACGTTACCATCTGGAGCAGAGCATCCTGTGTTTAGTTACTATTCTGATACAACTATCCAAGAAATAGTACATATTACTCTGGTAAATCTCATCCTTACCTCTAAGAATGAGTCCTTTGCCATCAACGCCAATCTCATCTAGAGGCTCGCCCACACCCAGACCGTCATCGAACAGCGTTCTCCTGTGGACCTGAAGTGCAGCAGTCAGCTTACAGTGTGCAGTTCAGCTTATCTAGTATAGTAATGCTTGTCAACATTCCATTTAAGTCTGGACTATGTGTACCTTTATAACCTGGATAGTGTATTTGAAGCACTTGACGCAAGACATTGTAATGTGTGTTCCAGAGTTGACCATAAACCCCACCACGCCAGTCCCATCAGTTGCCCTAACAATAGCTTTCCTATTATACCAGTACCTATGTTCTACGAACAACAGTAACACACAAGACGTTTCCGCTCATACAAAAATGGTATGTGTAGACCATGACTTGTCCTACCTTCCACCATCAGTTGTCCTACATACTATCAGTTGTTCTAATTCCTACCATTACTTGCCCTACCTCATACCATTCTTTGTCCTACCTACAATTACGTATCCTACCTATACCATTAGTTATCCTAATTCCTACCATTAATCCTCCTACCTCCTACCATTAGTTGTCCTACCTACTGTTGTCCTACCTACCATTAGTTCCAGGTTGCCGTCCTGTTCGCTGCTTCCGCCCTGACAGCGGTCAGTGAGCACAGTCAGCTGGACATCTCGGTCTGCGTCCTGCCAATAGACGCCATATCACATCAACAACATCTAGAACATTAACCATACCGTACACGGGCCTGTATTTTACACATGGTCAGGCTATCCAACATCGAATCTAGTGTTCATAAACATACATGTATCATAACGAGGATGCTAATTGACATGCCCTAATGAAGATGATCATTGACATACCATAATGAATCTGTTCATTGGCATAACCTTATGAATATGTTCATTGACATGTCACATATCCTAGTGAATATGTTCATTGACATACCCTAGTGAAGATGCTCATTGGCATACCATAATGAAGATGTTCATTGACATACCCTAATGAAGATTTTTCCTGTGACGGGGTAGTAGTTTCCGGATATTTCGTCCATCATCTGCAATTTCCAAGTCTCGCGATGATTCCGTCTAAGAGAAAATGTCACATGGAAAGTAGTATTTTGTTTCTAAGTTTATGTGAGTGAGTGAGTGAATTATTGTTTTACGTCACAGTGGGAATCTTTCACCCATGCGTGACAACCATAGTTTCAGTGTTTCACAATCTGTCCATATGTCGATATGACAGACGAGCATGCCGATCCTGGGATTCGAACCCGAGTTGCTAGATTGTGAGTCCATTGTGGGTAACCCCGCTGGCCGAGACCAGTAGGAGCATCTTATATCACACTCGGCTACATGTACATCAATGGAGATTATTTACGGAGGGTATTTAATCAATTTATTACTTCAAGCATTGCGGTGGAATCTGTCAATATACAGTACATACTTTCTTTTCAGCATTTCTCTGCCATTGGAGTCTGTGTAGAATTCCCCATTGGTTTTCAAGTTTGTTTTGAACATTGAAATTACTTCCTTCCCTGTGTGGTCTCTACAAGAAGTAAATGTAAGCGTACATTATTCAATGTCAGTGTACATTGAATTGACATAAACTATCTTGCTGTTGGAGCATATAAAGGTCTTCTGTGGATAAGCACACACAGCATGTCAGCAAAATCTTTATAATATATGAATATATGTGATATAATTCTTTGGAATGTGATAATGAACAACAAACATTAATAGAAACTCGGACGAATATGTGTTCACGTGTAAGCATCCCTACGTTTTAATCTACACGAATAGAGGTATTTACTTAAGCTGTGAGATTTACAGGCTATGAGCCTGTTAATCATCATCATACTGGGAAGAACGGTGTACCACGTACTTCTCTACGGGGATTGGGCCCACGGTCCACTCCAACTCCAGGTAATCTGCGTCTCTATACAGTCGCACCACCTGAGATACGTACTCGTTGAATTTCTGGTGTACTTCCGTCGATTCACTCCCCTGAAGTTGACAGAATAGACGTTAAGCAACCACCAGGTATAGGCTACAATTCATCATTACGTTAGTGAACACTGATTGTAATGAATGTGATGTGGCTTTGGTGTCTTCTTAAAATTGGAAATGTAGATTCTTTAAACTAGTGCTAGTACCTATAATAGCTGTTTACTTATGGAAACGTTGGGTATGGTAGGGTGAGATGAAAATGTGTATTATTACAAGTATTATTATTATTATTATTATTATTATTATTACAAGTAACATTATTATTACAAGTATTATTATTATTATTATTATTATTATTATTATTAATTGCAACAAGTAGTATTACCTTGAATACTTTAATGTCAACATTTCCTTTCGTTAGCTCATGGACATAAGGCGTTTTCGGTGCGAAGATGTATGCGCCGGACGACCGAATTGAAACCTTGCTCTGATAGTACCCTAGGTCTTGTCTGATGGCCAGGTCAAGGTTCAGATTAAGGTTCTTCATCTGAGAGATGCGGCCGGTTTGGTCAAACGAGACGACTAGATGCTGAAAACAATATTGGACATTGCACGCACCAGACGGTTAATACCTCCAGATGGATCTAATGTAAGCAACGTACAATGCAAGTAGGATAGCCATCGTTGTGAAATAGAATTATTTCTGAAGTAAAGTATATACATGTATTAGTACCTTTAATGTAGATAATGTATTATATCTGTACCTTATTAGAAATCACCATAGGAAGCTTATGATTCGCAAACATGTGTTGAGTGCCAGCCCCTGAAAAGTAATATTCACATTGTTAGAAGGTATTTCTATAGATTACTATAATACTATATCGTGCTAAATCACAAATAACGTTGTCAAGTATACGTATTTCATTAGTAAATAACAATTAATATGGTGCGTGTACTCGACATGTTTTGATTGGCCATCGGTAAATCTATGAGCATAACAAGAGGAAGTGGTAGACGGAACAAGTAATACAGAAAGACGAAAACGTAATATTGGATAAGGAAGTAGCAGTAAAATCCTTAAGATGTATTTTGATTACCTGGCACGCCTTCTAGATGGAAACTGGAGACGCCCATAGCCGGAAGTTCTGCCAAGAACACGACTTCTTGGACAGCATTTGACTTCCGGTGAGGAATTTTTAAGGTTGAATCGGACACTGGTATCATCTAGAAACACAGAAATAATCATGCATAATGTTGGGGCCAGTTCAACGACATCTTCTTTGGCAGATGCTTCTGATGATCAAAGCCATTATATTACATAACAACATGTATACGAGTTACGAAGCACATTCAAGAACAATGTGAAAATAGTTTACCTGCGACGTTACTTTACCATTAGGTCCTGTAATAATGTAACTTCCGTGATTGACCGGAAGTCTAACCCAGTAGGTCACAGGACGAGAGAGAGGATTGTAAGCAAACAGAGCAAATTCGTGGCTCGACTCTGTGACGTCACACATGCTGATGTTCAGCTCGTGACAGTATTCTTGGTGCATGTTGAGATCGGGTTGCTCGCTAGTCAGATATTGATAGGACTCGTCTATTACGTCCTGAAACATGTATACATGTATTACTATTACTTCCTGAAACATGTATACATGTATTGCAATGTATCTATTTCTTTATCTGTACCATATAGTATGCAGTGTATACAAATGGCATGTATTTATATTGAGCATCAACAACAGCAATAGACATTGTTCAGTCCACAAGAAAGGATGACAAATTATCTTGCGCCATACAATCATTGTAGGTAGCACGTGAAATGCTATACCGGTATACGATAATGACACCATGTATCAGCGTAGAATAATAGTCCGTGTGTTATATTAGTAACTATAGAAAAATAATATGTATGCTTGTTTTTGTAATTATCTAGAACAAAAGCATAATCTTTATCTGCATAAAGAGTAGAAACGAATAATTTAACACGAATTAGATTGTTAACTGGATTTGGAAATGGATATCCTATGCAATTAAGAGAACTATTCAATACAGCAGTACATTTATATGCAATTAAGCAGGCGTTATTGTGGTATGTTAATTATACACACACCTGGCAGTTGGTGACGCCTTCGCTGAGCATCTTGTTGTAGTCACGTACGACATGCTCCTTCTCCGTACCACTGAAACATACGTCATGTCATCAATGCAGCTTCCTGTTTGAACAGTCGGGAGATGCGACGTTGTTAGAAGTCGGCGTGTGTACTATTGTAGACGCCTGTGTGTATGTGTACATGTATTTCTTTTCAAAGCACAAATGACAATGTATTGCAGTGGGTTGTGCCCAAGCTTATAATCAAGTTTCTGAACCGTCATGTTGACACCATCCTCTGGAACGTAGAACTCTTGCCTACCTAGCATTCGGAAATGGCTGGTTTTTTTAAAGGATGTGATAATACTGGCTGGCATGAATAATAATAATAATAATAATAATAATAATAATAATAGTAATAATAAACACCTTCTGAATCGTTATGTTGATACCATCATCTGAAACTGAGACCATTCCAACGTTCTACCATAATTAATGCATATGGTCTGGCATGTAGTTAGAATAGGTTGTCAGTTACGTTTTCTAGTCAGCATATAATAAAGGCATCAGTCAACCGAAGTGGGGATTAACTACCGGTACCAGTATTCATAATTATGTATGTTGTATAGTCTGCTGATGTTTGTCGCATTAACGAGCAGGACATATCGAGTACATTATAAACATTGTAGATGGACGGCGGTGTACTTATTACGGTTAATATTGTGTATGCTATTTGAATTATAAACTTGTTCAAACTAACCGACTCCTTAAGTTAAGGGAATGTTTATTTATCTACCCGTGAGAGGAATAAGTGTGGTGTCCATCCGGCTTGACCCGGGGATAGCATGTTTGCTTGCTCTCAGTGACTGAGTAAAGATGACTAACTGATGTCAACTGTACTTTCAATGAATTGCTTTTCTTGATAGAATACTCTTTACGACTGAATGAATGGCCTTAATAAAAGTACATTGTGCGACTATTACTTACACCGTTTTAACCAACTGCACAAGATAGAGCGTAGCTGTGAAAATATTAATGAGGTTAATGTACTTGGATTGCTAAATCAATACTATGAAAGTTGACTCGAATATCGATTCAGTCGTCAATTGAAATAGGAAATCGATTCCAAGACATCGACTCTGATATCGCTCTAGGCTGTCTGTGGCAAACTAGTAGGCATATTGGATATAGTTGTATGCATCTTCAGTGTTTACTTCAAAGGAGTTATATGATGTCCAGTAGCTTCGCTTGGGCTGGAGCTTTAACACAACGTCCTCCATGTATGTTTAGTATATAGCTGTAGATCAGTTTCTACAGTTCATTGCATTATTTCAGCTACTGTTTTTCCTCTCGTGCCCACAGAGAGCCATAGACAGTCAACATACGATGTTTCCACATAATAGTGTTATGATTAGCAAACAGCGTGTCCATAGTGATATGATACATAAACGTTGATGGTCCTGTTCTTCGGGTCTAAAACTAGAGATAGTTAATGCGCTTTCTATTGAGATAAGGAAGACCAAGTTTAATGTCATTATAAACTTATTAAAGTGACAGGCGTTACGTCATGACTTGTCCTAGCTATTTCCCGAGTACATGTCAAGTATAATTACGTGCTATTATTATATATCACCGGACCGCCTTTTGCCATAGTACATGATGAAGTATGATCTATCGAATTTCTTGGCGTCAACATATTTCTAAATACTGTTTACATGTGTTTTATTATACAACATTTTAATTACTATTGAAACGTTAAACTACCGGTAGTGTTAAGATATGTATTTTATGATGATTTTTTATATTTGTATGTAATACTGGGAGAGACACTAATAAACAATTTATCTCGGTATGAAACTCTGTTGTGGCTGTGAATGTTGATATATAGTTATGTGCGAAACGTAGACAATTCGAGAGCATACCGTAGTAATCTGAAGACACGACAGACACCAAGAAGTTGTCTCTTATTTCAAATAAACCACAATTACGCCCTTCCTATATTCAGCCTGAATACACAAGCACACGGATGTCACAGGGATGACAAAGGGAGGTCACAGCAGTGACGCATACCGGACCATTACTTCAAAGTAAACAATACTCAGTGTACTTTTAAGCAATGAACAGGAATTCAGTGATGCAACATCGCAGTGAATGTATTTTATGGGTAATAATATCTGGAACACTTACGTAATGGCGTCGTGATGCTGCAGTACACCCATTGCCGCCTCTATACAAATAAAAATAATAATACGTATAAATTTACAGTGGTAATTAATTAGCAGTAATCAGAGACATATTGCATGGGGTGAGAAGGCATTGGGCCTTAGTCACAAACAACACGCATCAGTCAGATATTCATGACCGTGTTTTACTATGTTATGTTGACCTAACTTGGAATTGCATACAATCTTTTCACAGTAAACCGTCGGTGTTTGGATGAAAGATTGCAACGTGAAGCAATACACCAATCATTCGCTGTGTCATCCATGTCAATCATTAGTCATGCATGCGTAGTTCCTATTTATTATCAAGTTGACAATTAATTATCAACATACATAGTATTAATGAGGTTGCGACACAGCGTAACTGGTGAACTATAACAGAAATATCGCATTATGTGAATCCAAGACTGATCGGAGAATGGTATGTCTCCGTGATTCGTAAATGGGTTTTAATTGTGGTTCAAAGAGTTGGATATACTTCGCATGATCAAATCCATACGATCTAAATCACATGATCAATATTTCAATTACTAGTAGTCCTCTACCGTACACTTGCATTCCCATAGACGCATACTCCGTGGTGTAAAGATTTGAGCGCCCGCCCGGAGTGCGGAAGATCGATGGGTCAAACCATGATCGCGTCATACCAAAAGACGTTAAAAGATG